>JAOTOM010004145.1:0-210000 GCA_034440615.1 Ashinkailepas kermadecensis
TTGGTATGTGGCTGTGTAACTGATGGGTATGTACTGTGTATTGGTCTGTGGCTGTGTAACTGATGGGTATGTACTGTGTATTGGTCTGTGGCTGTGTAACTGATGGGTATGTACTGTGTATTGGTCTGTGGCTGTGTAACTGATGGGTTGTATTGGTCTGTGGCTGTGTAACTGATCGGTATGTACTGTGTATTGGTCTGTGGCTGTGTAACTGATGGGTATGTACTGTGTATTGGTATGTGGCTGTGTAACTGATGGGTGTGTACTGTGTATTGGTCTGTGGCTGTGTAACTGATGGGTATGTACTGTGTATTGGTCTGTGGCTGTGTAACTGATGGGTATGTACTGTGTATTGGTCTGTGGCTGTGTAACTGATGTGTGTGTACTGTGTATTGGTCTGGGGCTGTGTAACTGATGGGTGTGTACTGTGTATTGGTCTGTGGCTGTGTAACTGATGGGTATGTACTGTGTATTGGTCTGTGGCTGTGTAACTGATGGGTATATACTGTGTATTGGTCTGTGGCTGTGTAACTGATGGGTATGTACTGTGTATTGGTCTGTGGCTGTGTAACTGATGGGTGTGTACTGTGTATTGGTCTGTGGCTGTGTAACTGATGGGTATGTACTGTGTATTGGTCTGTGGCTGTGTAACTGATGGGTATGTACTGTGTATTGGTCTGTGACTATGTAGCTGATGGGTATGTACTGTGTATTGGTCTGTGGCTGTGTAGCTGATGGGTATGTACTGTGTATTGGTCTGTGGCTGTGTAACTGATGGGTATGTACTGTGTATTGGTCTGTGGCTGTGTAACTGATGGGTATGTACTGTGTATTGGTCTGTGGCTGTGTAACTGATGGGTGTGTACTGTGTATTGGTCTGTGGCTGTGTAACTGATGGGTATGTACTGTGTATTGGTCTGTGACTATGTAGCTGATGGGTATGTACTGTGTATTGGTATGTGGCTGTGTAGCTGATGGGTGTGTACTGTGTATTGGTCTGTGACTATGTAGCTGATTGGTATGTACTGTGTATTGGTCTGTGGCTGTGTAACTGATGGGTGTGTACTGTGTATTGGTCTGTGGCTGTGTAACTGATGGGTATGTACTGTGTATTGGTCTGTGGCTGTGTAACTGATGGTGTATTGGTCTGTGGCTGTGTAACTGATGGGTTGTATTGGTCTGTGGCTGTGTAACTGATGGGTATGTACTGTTATTGGTCTGTGGCTGTGTAACTGATGGGTATGTACTGTGTATTGGTCTGTGGCTGTGTAACTGATGGGTGTGTACTGTGTATTGGTCTGTGGCTGTGTAACTGATGGGTATGTACTGTGTATTGGTCTGTGGCTGTGTAACTGATGGGTATGTACTGTGTATTGGTCTGTGGCTGTGTAACTGATGGGTATGTACTGTGTATTGGTCTGTGGCTGTGTAACTGATGGGTGTGTACTGTGTATTGGTCTGTGGCTATGTAGCTGATGGGTGTGTACTGTGTATTGGTCTGTGGCTATGTAGCTGATGGGTGTGTACTGTGTATTGGTCTGTGGCTGTGTAACTGATGGGTGTGTACTGTGTATTGGTCTGTGGCTGTGTAACTGATGGGTATGTACTGTGTATTGGTCTGTGGCTGTGTAACTGATGGGTATGTACTGTGTATTGGTCTGTGGCTGTGTAACTGATGGGTGTGTACTGTGTATTGGTCTGTGGCTGTGTAACTGATGGGTGTGTATGTAACTGATGGGTATGTACTGTGTATTGGTCTGTGGCTGTGTAACTGATGGGTGTGTACTGTGTATTGGTCTGTGGCTGTGTAACTGATGGGTGTGTACTGTGTATTGGTCTGTGGCTATGTAACTGATGGGTATGTACTGTGTATTGGTCTGTGGCTGTGTAACTGATGGGTATGTACTGTGTATTGGTCTGTGGCTGTGTAACTGATGGGTATGTACTGTGTATTGGTCTGTGGCTGTGTAACTGATGGGTATGTACTGTGTATTGGTCTGTGGCTGTGTAACTGATGGGTATGTACTGTGTATTGTGTGGCTGTGTGCTGATGGGTATGTACTGTATTGGTGTGTAACTGTGGGTGTACTGTGTATTGGTCTGTGGCTGTGTAACTGATGGGTATGTACTGTGTATTGGTCTGTGGCTGTGTAACTGATGGGTATGTACTGTGTATTGGTCTGTGGCTGTGTAACTGATGGGTATGTACTGTGTATTGGTCTGTGGCTGTGTAACTGATGGGTATGTACTGTGTATTGGTTTGGCTGTGTAACTGATGGGGTGTACTGTGTATTGGTCTGTGGCTATGTAGCTGATGGGTATGTACTGTGTATTGGTCTGTGGCTGTGTAGCTGATGGGTGTGTACTGTGTATTGGTCTGTGGCTATGTAACTGATGGGTATGTACTGTGTATTGGTCTGTGGCTGTGTAACTGATGGGTGTGTACTGTGTATTGGTCTGTGACTATGTAGCTGATGGATGTGTACTGTGTATTGGTCTGTGGCTATGTAGCTGATGGGTATGTACTGTGTATTGGTATGTGGCTGTGTAACTGATGGGTGTGTACTGTGTATTGGTCTGTGGCTGTGTAACTGATGGATGTGTACTGTGTATTGGTCTGTGGCTGTGTAACTGATGGGTATGTAACGTGTATTGGTCTGTGGCTGTGTAACTGATGGGTATGTACTGTGTATTGGTCTGTGGCTGTGTAACTGATGTGTGTGTTCTGTGTATTGGTATGTGGCTGTGTAACTGATGGGTATGTACTGTGTATTGGTCTGTGGCTGTGTAACTGATGGGTGTGTACTGTGTATTGGTCTGTGACTATGTAACTGATGGGTATGTACTGTGTATTGGCCTGTGGCTGTGCAACTGACGGTTATGTTCTGTGTTTTGGTCTGTGACTATGTAACTGATGGGTGTGTACTGTGTATTGGTCTGTGGCTGTGTAGCTGATGGGTGTGTACTGTGTATTGGTCTGTGGCTGTGTAGCTGATGGGTGTGTACTGTGTATTGGTCTGTGACTATGTAGCTGATTGGTATGTACTGTGTATTGGTCTGTGGCTGTGTAACTGATGGGTGTGTACTGTGTATTGGTCTGTGACTATGTAGCTGATGGTATTGGTTGTGGCTGTGTAAGCTGTGTACTGTGTATTGGTCTGTGGCTTGTAGCTGATTGTGTACTGTGTATTGGTCTGTGGTACTGTGTATGTTGTGCTGATGGGTATGTACTGTGTATTGGTCTGTGGCTGTGTAACTGATGTGTGTGTTCTGTGTATTGGTATGTGGCTGTGTAACTGATGGGTATGTACTGTGTATTGGTCTGTGGCTGTGTAACTGATGGGTGTGTACTGTGTATTGGTCTGTGACTATGTAACTGATGGGTGTGTACTGTGTATTGGTCTGTGGCTATGTAGCTGATGGGTGTGTACTGTGTATTGGTCTGTGGCTGTGTAACTGATGGGTGTGTACTGTGTATTGGTCTGTGACTATGTAACTGATGGGTGTGTACTGTGTATTGGTCTGTGTCTGTGTAACTGATGGGTGTGTACTGTGTATTGGTCTGTGACTATGTAACTGATGGGTGTGTACTGTGTATTGGTCTGTGACTATGTAGCTGATGGGTGTGTACTGTGTATTGGTCTGTGACTATGTAGCTGATGGGTGTGTACTGTGTATTGGTCTGTGACTATGTAGCTGATGGGTGTGTACTGTGTATTGGTGTGTGACTATGTAGCTGATGGGTGTGTACTGTGTATTGGTCTGTGACTATGTAACTGATGGGTGTGTACTGTGTATTGGTGTGTGACTATGTAGCTGATGGGTGTGTACTGTGTATTGGTCTGTGACTATGTAGTAACTGATGGGTGTGTACTGTGTATTGGTCTGTGACTATGTAACTGATGGGTGTGTACTGTGTATTGGTCTGTGACTATGTAGCTGATGGGTGTGTACTGTGTATTGGTCTGTGACTATGTAGCTGATGGGTGTGTACTGTGTATTGGTCTGTGACTATGTAGCTGATGGGTGTGTACTGTGTATTGGTCTGTGACTATGTAGCTGATGGGTGTGTACTGTGTATTGGTCTGTGACTATGTAGCTGATGGGTGTGTACTGTGTATTGGTCTGTGACTATGTAGCTGATGGGTGTGTACTGTGTATTGGTCTGTGACTATGTAGCTGATGGGTGTGTACTGTGTATTGGTCTGTGACTATGTAGCTGATGGGTGTGTACTGTGTATTGGTCTGTGACTATGTAGCTGATGGGTGTGTACTGTGTATTGGTCTGTGACTATGTAGCTGATGGGTGTGTACTGTGTATTGGTCTGTGACTATGTAGCTGATGGGTGTGTACTGTGTATTGGTCTGTGACTATGTAGCTGATGGGTGTGTACTGTGTATTGGTCTGTGACTATGTAGCTGATGGGTGTGTACTGTGTATTGGTCTGTGACTATGTAGCTGATGGGTGTGTACTGTGTATTGGTCTGTGACTATGTAGCTGATGGGTGTGTACTGTGTATTGGTCTGTGACTATGTAGCTGATGGGTGTGTACTGTGTATTGGTCTGTGACTATGTAGCTGATGGGTGTGTACTGTGTATTGGTCTGTGACTATGTAGCTGATGGGTGTGTACTGTGTATTGGTCTGTGACTATGTAGCTGATGGGTGTGTACTGTGTATTGGTCTGTGACTATGTAGCTGATGGGTGTGTACTGTGTATTGGTCTGTGACTATGTAGCTGATGGGTGTGTACTGTGTATTGGTCTGTGACTATGTAGCTGATGGGTGTGTACTGTGTATTGGTCTGTGACTATGTAGCTGATGGGTGTGTACTGTGTATTGGTCTGTGACTATGTAAGCTGATGGGTGTGTACTGTGTATTGGTCTGTGACTATGTAGCTGATGGGTGTGTACTGTGTATTGGTCTGTGACTATGTAGCTGATGGGTGTGTACTGTGTATTGGTCTGTGACTATGTAGCTGATGGGTGTGTACTGTGTATTGGTCTGTGACTATGTAGCTGATGGGTGTGTACTGTGTATTGGTCTGTGACTATGTAGCTGATGGGTGTGTACTGTGTATTGGTCTGTGACTATGTAGCTGATGGGTGTGTACTGTGTATTGGTCTGTGACTATGTAGCTGATGGGTGTGTACTGTGTATTGGTCTGTGACTATGTAGCTGATGGGTGTGTACTGTGTATTGGTCTGTGACTATGTAGCTGATGGGTGTGTACTGTGTATTGGTCTGTGACTATGTAGCTGATGGGTGTGTACTGTGTATTGGTCTGTGACTATGTAGCTGATGGGTGTGTACTGTGTATTGGTCTGTGACTATGTAGCTGATGGGTGTTTGTTTGTCTGTGACTGTGTAGTGTGGTGTGTGTATTGGTCTGTGACTATGTAGCTGATGGGTGTGTACTGTGTATTGGTCTGTGATTATGTAGCTGATGGGTGTGTACTGTGTATTGGTCTGTGACTATGTAGCTGATGGGTGTGTACTGTGTATTGGTCTGTGACTATGTAGCTGATGGGTGTGTACTGTGTATTGGTCTGTGACTATGTAGCTGATGGGTGTGTACTCTGTATCGGCCTGTGGCTGTGCAACTGACGGTTATGTTCTGTGTTTTGGTATGTGGCTATAACTGACGGATGTATGTTGGCAGCCGTAGGATCGGCGCCGGCAGCCTCTGGGAGGAGCCGCAAACTCTCGAGCTGCTGCGGCGTGTCAACAGCGGTGAGGTCACCATCAACGATGCTGCCGAAAAGCTGGGCGTCGACTACTACGTGCTGCAGTACCAGCTCAACCTAATGGACATGGCCGGCGGCGTCAAGTCGACGGCACCGACGGCCGACGAGGCCGGCACCGGCACTCCGCCGCCAGCCAAGCGCGCGCCGGCTGCCGACGACGAGCCGGCTGAGAAGCGTGTCCGCGTCGAGAATGGCGGCGGCGACGGCTCCACTGCCGTGCCGCCGCCACCCGCCGAGGCTGAGACACCGGCCGAGCCGACGCCGGCCGCCGACGCCGGCCAGACAACGGATCCCGCCACCGACGCAGCCGCTGCTGCTGCTGCCGGTGCTGCCGCCACCGCCGGTGCTGCCGACGCTGCCGACGACGCCACCCCCGCCAACAACGCCAACGGCAGCTTCGAGAAGACCGAGTAGCGTCGCCCAGACGACGCCTCACACACACATGCATATTCCAATTTGGTACACGTTTTTAAAATAGCTTGATATATTTTTATGTTGCTAACACTTAGTTGGTGTACGGCTGGGGGACAGCTGATGGCCTCGCTGCAGCATCCCGGCTTTTTGCGCTGTTTATTTCTAATTGTCGGTGGGCCGCAGTTGGAAGGCAATGAACTCAAGCGCGTGAAAGCGCGAGTAGAACTGTTTGTACATACACGCACTTGACCGTTGCACCCTTTTGTACATAGACTCTGCTGCGCGAGCTTCTGCCCGTGTTGGTCTGGCGCGTGCGCGATCAAGCAGCGTGTTGGTGTCGGTGGCCGATCTGTCAGGAGCGATTTGTCGGGACTCACGTCTTGTGCTGTGTCGAACTGACGTCGACTGCCATCGCCGGACCACTAGTGCCTTACTGTCAGTGTCTTCAGCCACGGAGACCAGTTCCTCGCCATGTCGCGCCCGCCTGTACATAGCAACCAATGTCCCGTCTGTCCTGCCGACACCCCAGCCCAATATCAGTGCACCGCGCGGCAGCGCGGCCTTTTATACCGGCTTTTGTGATGCAATGGTGGTGTCAGTGAGCTGACACGACTCGTGTTGGAGTCAGCCCCTGCACCCTGCCCGCTGGACCCGCAGCCGCCTGCACCGTCGCTTAATCATGTGTTACCTATAGTGTTTGTTTCCGCAAGACTCGATGTCTCCGGTGGTGATTCTACTCTGTGAAACAGTATTAATGTTGATTGGTGCGGTAAAGTAGGTCGGGGGGTACTTCTGTATTGCTGTTCATCTGGCGCCCTGCTCTTCAGGTAGACGTTTGATATTCTTCAGTTCGGTATCGTCCACCCCACCGGGTCGGCTCAGCTGCTATCAGCTTGTTATAGTGAAACTCGTAACCCCGTGCACATATACGCTGACCGCCATTTCAAAACAGTTGCCGGCTCTCGGTTTGGTCTTGTGTACCATACGTGTGCTGCTGTTTGACCGCGTGGACGGCCGCAGCTGATATGAGGCGGTGACTTGTTTTGCGGCGGCGGTTGGCGTGCCGACCCGGCCGATCT
Source organism: Ashinkailepas kermadecensis (assembly GCA_034440615.1). Lineage (NCBI taxonomy): Eukaryota > Metazoa > Arthropoda > Thecostraca > Neolepadidae > Ashinkailepas > Ashinkailepas kermadecensis. Next base: position 7,243 of record JAOTOM010004145.1, read on the forward strand.
CTTGGCCGGTCGTGTGTGCCACTCGGAGGTATGTGTACGCATGAAATAGCGGATCGCCGATCAAATCGTGTTCGATTCTGCGTGGTGGCCGATATCCCTTACTGACTCAACGGCCCGGTGTACGGTGTCCCTGACTGACCTGACGACCCGGTGTACGGTGTCCCTGACTGACCTGACGGCCCGGTGTACGGTGTCCCTGACTGACCTGACGACCCGGTGTACGGTGTCCCTGACTGACATGACGGCCCGGTGTACGGTGCCCCTGATTGACATGACGGCCCGGTGTACGGTGTCCCTGACTGACCTGACGACCTGGTGTAAGGTGTCCCTCACTGACCTGACGACCTGGTGTAAGGTGCCCCTGACCGACATGACGGCCCGGTGTACGGTGTCCCTGACTGACCTGACGACCTGGTGTAAGGTGCCCCTGACTGACATGACGGCCCGGTGTACGGTGTCCCTGATTGACATGACGGCCCGGTGTACGGTGTCCCTCACTGACCTGACGGCCCAACGTACGGTGCCCCTGACTGACCTGACCGCTCGGTGTGCGGTTTCCCTGACTGACCTGAGGTCCCGGTGTACGGTGCCCCTGACTGACTTGACTTGACCGCCCGGTGTAAGTAGTTATCGGGCCTGACCGACCTGAAGGCCAGGTGTACAATGTCTCCGAGACTGGCAGACCCAACGGTCTGGTATATAACACCCCTGGCTGACACTCAGCCCGGTGTACGATATCCCCGACTGACCTGGCGGCCGGATGTACACTACCCCCGACCGACGTGATGGCCCACTGTACGGCCTTGACTGACCTACAGCCCGATGTGCGATGTGTGACCGACCGACGTGATGGCCCACTGTACGGCCTTGACTGACCTACAGCCCGATGTGCGATGTGTGACCGACCGACGTGGCGTCGCGCGTCTGGTCGGCTGGCTTACAGTTAAGTGAAATACATGGCGTATCTACAGATTGTTGCCACTTGTTGGCGACGAGTCAAGCACAGTAGTAGCAGGAGTCACGACATCACGCCTCCTCCCCACCCTACCTTTCTTATAGTGAACCTCAATCAGTTACTTTATTGGTACTGCATGCAAATATTGCTTCAGAAGTCTCTTGCACTTGCCTCCCACACCCTTCGGCCGTTTATTCGCCGTTGGCACAAACGTCTTAGCCGGCTCGCAGAGCCGACCTTGTTGCCTACTCGTCCTTCGAACACAGAGATGGTAGATAACAGTAGACAACAGTTGCAACTTGCAAGGTCAGGGAAACGTGTACGCGCAGCAGAGATTGGTCCCAAGACCGAATGGCACGGGGGCGCAGGATTGTTCAACCCGCACGACTCGTACGTGGGCGTGTAGAAGCATTGCAGGTTGTGTTACTGGAGGGCCCAATCAACGTGACTGTATTAAGATAGTTTGCATAAGTTTGCAAGAATCTGCACGATAAAACTAAGATGCACATACACAGTGCATGAATGGCCGTTTTTTTTTGCGCGTAAAAATGTAATCCTGGCTGATGTGACCTGGCTTGTCTTGCAACTCTATGGCAAAGCCCACCAAAGTCAGAGAGATAATGGGGCGAAGTCGAAATTCTGCGATCCTTAGGTTAGACTTGGTGTGGAATATAAAAAAAAACACGATGGCCACGTCCTTAAACGAGCACAGCTGCAAAATGTATCAACATCGAAGGAGTGCGGTGCATGTCATTATATTTTGTTGCCCCTATCTTATTTATGTTCACGTCTGACGACGAAAATCAAGAAAAACTATAATCTCAGGGAATCGCAACACATCTGAAACGCCACATGCTGAACGACGTTATATTGTAACCCGCAACACAGCATGACGAGTTTCACTAGACCTCGGCCATCAGCTTGTTCACCATGAACTCATACATTGTGGAGTTGACATCCTCGCACGCGGTCACCTGGCGGCGCAGCTGGCTCACTACGTCGGCATGCTCCTCGACCCGCTCATCTGCGTCTTCGGGCCGACTGCCGGACTGGTTCGTGATGATCAGCTCCAGCTCCAGCGGCGCGTCCTGCTGGCCGCTCTGCCGCTGCAGTGGCGCCACCTGCAGCGGCGGCGGCGGCGGCGGCGCCACGGCGGCGTGGGCCGTCCTCAGGGCGGCCGGCCAGCCGGTCAGCAGCACGTTGGTGACGGCGCCGCGGTGCGGCAGCGTGCGCACGCACTGTCGGCTCGGCACGTGCCACAGTCGCACGGTGGCGTCGTCTGAGCCGGACGCCAACATGGCGCCGTCGTGCGTGACGGCCAGGCAGGTGACGCGGCCGGCGTGGCCCGTCAGCGTGACGGCCGCCTGCGCCGGCACGTGTCTGTCCAGCGAGCGGGGCGGCTCGACCAGCGCCACCATTACCACCGCACCGCCGCTCGTGCCCACCAGCAGCACGCTCTCGGCCCGGTCCACCACCAGCGCCGTCAGCCCGGCCTCCAGACACACGGACAGCAGCAGCTCGCCGGTCGCCAGCTGGTACACCTTGCACGTCTGGTCACGCGAGCACGTGTAGACGCGCGCGCCGACAGCGCCGCCTCCAACGTGCAGGCCGGTCACGGCCAGCGCGTGATCGGACCACACGTGCAGCGGCTGGCTGGCGTCCGGCATGTGCTGGTCGGCGCAGGCGGCTAGCGGCCACGCCACCGCCAGGCCATCGTCGCCGGCCGACACGAAGTGCGAGCCGTCGTCGGTGAACGCCAGCCGCGTCACCGGCTGGTAGTGTCGGCCCAGCACGGCCAGCAGCTGGCCGCTCGCCAGGTGGTGCACAAACAGTCGCTCCGCCACGGCCGTCACACACCAGGTGGCGCTGGGGTCGACGGCTAGCGCGCCGACGGCGCCGGCCGTGCTGAGTCTCTGGTGGACGGCGTCGCGCCGCGCCAGCCGCCACAGCTGCAGGCCGGGCCGGCCGCGCTCGCCGGCCACCAGCGTGTGGCCGCCGAGCACGCTCAGTGTGCCGGCGCTGGCGCGGCCGCCGCGGAACACGACCACCTGAGCGCCCGTGGCCGGGTCCCACGCGGCCGTACTCCACGATGGCGACTCGGCGTCGGTGGTGAGCAATAGCTCGTGCTGTAACACATCGGCCGTACCCATGCTGCCAGGTCGCCGTTTTCTGGCCGCTGCCGCTCACAGGCCGGTCCCTACGAGTCGCCGTCGATCACAGTCCACAGCAGAGAACGTCCATCTGCTAAATCAGGGATGTCTTAGCTGCACACGGCGATTTATTCATTGGATTAACAACTCATCCCCATCACAATTCACTTCATTCACAAATAATTGTTCCTACTGTACTACCAGTATGACACTATCAATTAGGATATAAAATGGTCGAGCTAACTTCGCCAAAATGCTTAGCTATGCTTTGGGACAAAATAAGGTTAGATTAGGTGAGCCCAGGTTAGTAATACTGCAAGTATGAAGAACATGTTTTCAGCCCATGAACTTATGCAACAAAAATGCTGATAAGTTACCAGAAATGTAAGTTGAGGGTCAAATGTGTTATCAACATACTGTACATGATACTCAACATACTGTCAAATGTGTTCTGTACACATGCAGGAATGGAATGATTCCTGAGGATGGAGGGATAATGGTATTCCTCACATTGTCCAGTTATTTTTTTAAACAACATAACCTATAAAGAACTGTCATCAAATTTATCTTATCTTACAGCAACCTAACCCAATTAATAAAGCTTAGGGCATTATTTATTGAAAGTTACACCACTCTAGCTATGGGGCTAGGTAATCAATAGTGGAAAATGCTTGCAACTCGCCTCAGGGATAATGCTCTGAGCAGGTAGATGGGAAACAAAAGGTAGCTGGTAAAGCAATATCAACTAAGTATTTGCCATATATTTTTTCTTCAAAATCATCATGGACAAGTTGGAAGAGTTCACAAGTTATTACAATTTTTAAAAAGGGTTAAAGGTATGATCCGGTAAATTATTGCCCAGTGAGTCTTACTCACTGTGAATTCCATGTAAAATTCTGGAACACTTAATTGTTGAGAAGCTGACAGAATATTTGGAGGTAGATCACTTGCTGAACCAAGGACAATTTGGCTTCAAGCATGGACGTTCCACAGAGGATCAACAATTGCTAACATATGAGACTGTCTCTACCTGGCTAGATGAGGGCTATATGGTGTATGTAATTTTCTTTGATTTTTCAAAAGCATTTGATGTTGTTAATCATGTTTAATTAACAAAACTGAGAGCTCTGGGAATGTCAGAGATAATCCTGACCTGGATACACATTTTCTCCATGGGAGGGAAATAAAATTGCTTGTCTTTGGCTCTTCCAGCAAACCAAAGGATGTTCTGAGTGAAGTACCCCAGGGTTATGTACTAGGTCCTGTGTTGTTCTTGATTTATGTTAATTATGTACCTCATGCCATACACTTCCAGTTCAAGGTTTTTGCAGATGACCTAAGGAATCATATACATGAAACTGAAGTACAAATATATATAACAGACCTGCTGGCTGGTATTTCACAGGGCCAAAAAGATACAAATACACTGGTTAATTCTGCCAAGTCATGTGGGACAAGCAATGAACTCCAACAAATGTGCAGTTCTCAAAGCATACAGTGCTCATGTGAATAGAAAATCCTCGCCCTTATGCCTAGATGGAATTCAGGTACGTTGTGTGGAGATGCATACTGACTTAGGCATCACAGTAGATAGCAACTTGCATTTCCACCAACACATTGTAGGTATAGTACAGAAAGCTGGAAGTCTGACCAGGAACTGCAAAATTCTACTTTATTCTCAATTTATGAAAAACCCTGTACATTACTCATGTCAGGCCTCTTTTGGAGTTGTCCTTGTGTGTTTGGAATACAGGTTACATAGGTGATTTAAGGGAACAAGAATCAGTACTGAGAAGGTGGACATGGAACGTAAAGGAGATAGGTCTGGATTATGGTGCCAGATTACAAAAACTAGATGTGTACTTGGTGAAAGGTAGATTGATTCAAGCAGATACCATGAAATATTGGAAGATTTTCATGGTTATTCTGTCATTAAGACGCCCAACATGTTTGTACTGGCACCATTGGCAAACACACATGGACACTCACTGAAATTGGCTCACAGATGTGCATCAGTAGATTGTAGAAAGATATTTTGATATGGCACATTTTTTATAAAAGGTGTTTTTGGAACTTTTGGATTTCTTTTCTTCAGAATACGATGTTTATGAACGTGATTTTGAAGATGCGACCACTTGTTTTCGGTGCTGATGCTTGCTCTTCAATTTGAAAGATGTCACATCAGTATGGTGTGATGACATCATAGTTATGGCACCGAGGCTTCAACTGGCTAATGCTACAAATTGTTCACATACCTTAATGAGATGGTCAAAGTAGCTTAACCTAGCCTAACCTAACCTGCTTACCTCTCAGTTTATCATGGCTATAATTTATATAATGTGCCATTCATGACACACTGCCGTTTTTTGTGTGATAATTTATCCATTCCTCACCTGGTGCTTCTCAGATGTGATGAAAGGGACATTTAACACTCCATGCAGTTGATTCAACACTTCTTCACATAGAAAATGCATATTTTCTGCATACATCACACAGATCACGTACCATCATTATTCGACAAGAACGCTGATGGAAACTGCAGTTGGCTTGGTGCATCCTGACTTCTGAAAACCTGAAAGAAGTACTATGAGAAATAATAATTAAATAGGAAAACAAAACCTAACCTAACCTAACCTAATGTAATAAAATATACTCTAATATAAACCAATATAAACTAACATAAACTAATATAAGCTAATTTATTATAATCTAAACCCACAAACCAGATTGATGCAGCCTGTGCAGTTTGTGTCAGCATCGTGCAGTTTCCGTTGGCGTTCTTGTCAAGTAATGGTGGTACATGATCTGTGTGATATAGGTGGAAAATAAGCATTTTCAACATGAAGAAGTGTTAAATCAACTGCATGGAGTGTTGAATGTCCCTTTCATCACATCTGAGAAGCACCAGGTGAGGAATGGATAAATTATCTCACAAAAAACAGCAGTGCAGCATGGGTGGCACATTATATAAATTATAGCTATGATAAACTGAGAGGTAAGCAGGTTAGGTTAGGTTAGGCTACTTTGACCATCTCATTAATGTATGTTAACTGTTTGTAGCATTAGCCAGTCAAAGCCTCAATGCCATACCTATTACGTCATCACACCTCACTGATGTGACGTCATCGTTCAAATTGAAAAGTAAGCATCAGCACCGAAAATGAGTGGTCGCATCTTCCGAATCATGTTCATAAACATGGTATTCTGAAAGAGAATTCGAAAAAATTCCCAAAACACCTTTTATTTTTAAAAAATCACTGATATTTTTTGCCTCAGATGCTGTGCCACCTGGAACTCATTGCCTGATGATGTAGTAACCTTAACAGACCTGGCTGTATTTAAAGCTGCACTGTACTCAAATATCTGTGTTGTTGTAGATATGAATATACTGAACAGATTAACCATGGTTGGTTGGTTGGTTATTGGTTTTACAACACATCAACAGTTGAGTCATGTAGCGTCGCCAATCTGTCACGACGATTGGTCTTGAACTTGAAGGGTAGACTTATTGTCATATTTAATTTTTATTAACTCACATTAGAAATATTGTCTGACAATAATATATTAGCAGATGTAGTGGTTACTCTAGGTATATAAATTCTGCTTAAGGTACACTTTCCAGTTCCTGTTATTTTCCCTGCCCATCTGATAACTCTATTTTTATATAATCTAGGGGACTGGCATACAGAGTGGGAAACTTACTTTCCGGGTTGGGAGTCGGAGTGGAGTGCATACCGATTTATTCCGGAGTACATTTTCATGGACATTATTTTTTTATGCATGGAATCTGTTTACCAGTAACCGATCAGAAAAACCTAAATCAGCACCTACATAATATGCATAAGTAATATCATTCTCATTTTGGGTCAAATCAAATGCCAAAACATACAAACAGGAAGTGAACAATGGATGGCACCGCCCAGCAGTGACCCGTAATAATCGGCACTGTTTCATTTCTTATAACTCACAGGAGAAATGCGTTTTCCTTTCACCGTTGGTCTCAGTACAAGGCTAGCCATATGAAAAACAAACAAAAATACTTCACACTTCACCCTCAGCTCAGAGCGCATACCTACCTACGCAGCCAATTTCCCACGTAATACGAACGCAACCCCGCTACCGCACACGCCACAGTTGGATGTGATCAAAGCAAAGGATCAGTCAAGGTCTTGTGTTTACTGTTAACTTGTGTGGACACTGTTAACCATGTGTTCAAAGTTTCTAATGGTTATGACGTCATATACAAAATACCTTGCATTGATTGGTTCAGACAGATTTCAGAACAGAAAATGCTAACGCAGCCAATTCTGATCGGCGGCCTCCGGGACTCCGGAGAACGTCTCTTAAAACTGTCAAAGTTTCCCACTATAGGGTGGGAGGAACGCAAGTATTCCGAGACGCGGCTCCAGAGCCGGAGAATAGTGTTCTAAGTGCGCATGCGCATCATCCTGCAAGTTGCTGTTGGCGCGTTGTTGTCGGCAATTCCGGTGGTTGAGATTGATTGAGTGTGTGAAGATGTGGTCCGGCTGCTGACTGCTACAAAAACGATTTGTTTGAGTGGTGACCGTAAGTGGAATAACCAACGTTTTTTGGTATTATTCCAGATCTAGGTAAAATACGATTTTTGGGAATTTTTTTTTAAATACAGGGTATTTTAATGTAAAAATCATGATGCGACCACTCATTTTCTCCGCAAATAATTATTTTTCAGTTGGCAAACAAATACACGACCATAATCTTCACTCTGCAAACATAGCACATTGCGTATAATTATCCGTACCCGGTGTGTCACAGATGTGATAAAGAAGACATTCAACACTTCATGCACTCGATTTAATACTCTTTGTCATCGAAAACCTTATGTTTCTGCCTTAATTCGACATTATGTCCGAGAATGAATACTCGCAACACGTTGCGCCAGCAACCGTCGATAAGGGCCGGAAATTTCTTGCGATGCTGTATTATTTTATTTTCAATATATTTGATGACGTCATGGCGGAAAAATTTGTTTCGGACGATTCTGGTTTTCCGGTTAGGTTAGGTTAGGTTAGATTAGATTATGATATAATATATTTTATATATTATGCTACATTATCTTAGTCTAGGTTAGGTTAGGTTTTTTCCCCCCGACTTAATGCATATGACGTCATCAAATCATTATGACGTCATCACCCGTCGCTGACTTAAAAGTAATCATTTGCGGAGAAAATGAGTGGTCGCATCATGATTTTTACGTTAAAATACCCTGTATTCAAAAAAAAATTCCCAAAATCACATTTTACCTGTTTCTGGAAATTTACCCGTTTTTTTGGGTGTCGTTCTGTGTTTGTTTTTATTGATATCTTTGTTCCCACATTTGTGTCAGAGTACATGTAAAGCCCATCCTATCCAGTATGAACCCGGAGTGCAAAAATGTTTTCAGAGATAAAATACCTGCAGATACGGGCTCCCCTCGATTGGCCACAAAAATCATCTCTGGGCGATGTGATACTCTAGAATTTGGCGAGCCAACCAAGCGAGAGGTACCTATGCACTTGCAGATGAAATGAGTGGTCACATCATGTTAAGCACATTCATAAACATTGCAATTGGAAAAGAAATCTGAGAAACAAAAATAACCTTGAACTGCAAATTTACCCTCAATTATACAAGTCACTCCCCAACAGGGCTATCAAAATACTCCCCAATTCCTTCCGGTAGTCCCACTGGCGGCTCACCAAGGCCAATCATATTAAACAAAAAGTATAATCGTGGATAATCAGACCAAGGGCCCATACAGGTGGGGCGAAACGGTAATCTTTACCTTTCGGCCGACACATACTGCCAAGGTTAGTGATTTGTAAAGAGGTGTATAGTGGGGGAACAGCGACGTCACCGGAGTCAGGGAAGTGACGTCACAGGAGTCGGGTGTCGGTAAAGATTACCACCTAACCTAGACTAAGATAATGTAGCATAATATACAAAATGTATTATAGCATAACATAATCTAACCTAACCTAACCGGAAAACCAGAATCCTCCGAAGCACTTGTGACGTCGTGACGTCACTTCCCTGACTCCTGTGACGTCACTGTTCCCCACTGTACACCTCTTTACAAATCACTAACCTTGGCAGTATGCGTCGGCCGAAAGGTAAAGATTACCGGGCGGAACATACCGGTATACACTAGGTACTTAAATTATTCATATTCGGGTGCACATCACCACGGACTACTATACCTCATCTAGTATTACTACCCATAGTACCCATAGTACTTTCGTATTAGTACCCGGACCCAGACCGCATCCAGAGTACAATCAAGAGGGCTATTTCATATAATTCAAGGCTATGTCATTCAGGGTATAATCACGATTAGTATGTTCCAGGTCCAGTAGCTTTTTGTTTTGGTGACGTCATAGGCTAGAATGTGAAGCATTCTGCTAAAAGCTAGTGTACATCGGGCAACTTTTGTTATCTTATTGTAGAATATGCCAAACATGGCAGTCTCCTGCTAACATCTGCGGACGATTTAATTGTAATTGGATAAAGGCTGATCTTGAAGACCAGCGTCAGCCACCTCGCCCTCCGAGGTGTGGACGGTCGGGTTTGTACGGTGTCTTAGGCATTGCACCGATGCATGCAGGTGGATTATAAATCCATTAAGTAATGATTTCGGACAGATTTTTAGCTGTAATGAGGAATTCGTGCACCGTTTCATCTTCTGGTTCCACATAGGAAACTTCGGATTTCAGGAGCCCTCCAGTGCGCAAGAGGATCCCGGAGCCGAAGAAGTTCCTCGATGCCGGCGATTGACATTGCAGGCTGAAAAGTCATCTTCCCTCCGCAGCGCAAAATATTTTATTTTGTGGAAAATTGGAGATCGAAGTGCCCATCAGTCCCTCCCAAGCGCCCCTTGAGGCCACCGTAATTTCTCTTCACTAGGGCGGCACCGAAGCCAAGCCAACTCAAACTGTTCGCAGACAAATTGGTTCCCCACCGGCAAATCGGTAAATCAATGTGTTCCTAACCGGGTGTAGGGGGAGGGGGCGCCCATGAATTATCGTTTGGGAAATACATTTTACGGAGAGCTGCCTTCGGCTGAAAATTCGTTGATCAAGGGGATGGTATGTGCACCGGAGCATGCGGAAGGGACAACTTTTCCTCTGGGTAAGACGCTTTTGACTGACAAATCTGTTCAAAAAGGGTGGTGGTGCACTTGAGCCTTCCTGAAGAGGCACCGCTTGCTAGTGTCTTCTCGGTTACTAGCGGGGGAAGGGGAGGGGGCGCCCCTTCGCCCTTCACGCCGTCTCTGATAATGCTCCAGTAAGCGTGCCGATATCGGCCCGATGTCGGCATGTGTCGGAGCGAGCTCGGCATCTCGTGAGCGGCATGCCGACATCGGACCGCTCTCTGCCCGACATCGGCAAACTTACCTGGAATATCGGCACATGTCGGGTTGGGTTCGACATATTAATGGCGGCCAGCCGACGTCGGGCCATTGTCGGCCCGACAGCGGCAAATTCATACCGATAGCGGGGTAACGATATCGGGCCGCCGTCGGGTCAACAGCGGTAGGAACGTATTTAAAAATAGACATTCACCACGGGGCATGCATTTAAAGGGTGCTGGCACACCGTTCTCGTATGGGTCCAAACCGGCCTGAAGTTGGCTCCGACCTCGACCAACGTACAAAACTTTGACAGGGTGTACTCTGACCTCGCACCCATTGAACACGCCGACAGCAATCTGACGTCGGCCCGATGCTCGGGCCTACGTCGGGCCGCTGTCGGGACGCTAGGGAGCCGCCGTCGGCTGGCAGTGGAATGTTCGTCCATGCCGACATGCAGCCGACGTGGGGTCGATGTCGGGCCGCTGTCGGCTAAAGAGTGGATTCGCTCATGCCAACATCAAGCCGACACGGAGTCAGATTCAGCGGAGATCTTGCTGAGGTCCATGTCCACGCAGCTATCCGACCGATGTTCCCACGCTATCCGGCCGACTTCCCTGCCATCCAGCCGACGTTCCCCCGCTATCCAGCCGACACTAAACAGACGGCTGAAGTGAAATTTGCTGGTGACTGCTTGGCGGGAAGTGCTATGAGATTATTTAGCTGCTATGAATTGAAATATGAAAGCTGCAATGTGTGGAAACTAGAGGTAGATGGTGAAATCATTAACCTACATATATTAACTAGGCCAGCTTTTTTGCTTCCCACACAATTATCATGACGGCACCGCAGAGGGCTCGAGCATTTCCGGCGCTTTATTCCTTGGAGGTCCCATCTCGTTCTGTCTGTCGGAGAGATAGAAGCGAAAAAAAGGTGAGATCGTGCTGTTCATGGGGTTGTACCAATTGCATATATGGCACCAAAGCGAGTCTGGAAACCAGATTTCGTTCCATTTGAAGTATTTTACTGGTAGATGTCTCATAACACTGAGAAATAATACATGAGACGTTTGCGTCGCGATTGTCTGGTCGATTGTATCTTGCAGTGTTCTACAGTTTTAAGATCCGCACAATGTGTCGTTAATGAGCTTAAACGAACGCATACACGATCATCCTAACCTTTCCCAGAATTCGTCAACATATTTTCCCTAAATTTATTGACTATCTGACATTCAATCTATTTCGAGTTGTCCATCCCGCTGATGTGAAATTCAGTTGGGTATGTATTAATTCCGTTTTGTTCTTGTTGGCAATCATCTTTAAATTTGCTTCATAGATGCCGCCCGGGTGAAGTTTGTGGCTGAACTGAGCAGCTGATGTCAATAGAGAAAGGACAGCAGAACGGGGAAGCTGATATCAACATGGCTCCACAATGCTTCTGACAGAGTACCGGCCACGGAAAATGCCTGTTTGAAAACAATCGCGAGTGAGGAGCTTGAGGAGCTGCTTAGGGGTACGGTATCTGTGAAGGACGGCTCTGATTTGACTGATGACAAAATGCAATTGTTCTGCTAGATAGTGATAAAATACAGTTGTTCCGAGAATCGGTTGTTGAGATCATGTGCATTCGGCAAAGCGAGGAAACGTCGGCTGGATAGCGGGGGAACGTACGTTGTATGTTGGCATGGGCGGACATTCCACTCCCCAGCCGACAGCGGGCCGCTAGCGCCACAAACAGCGGCCCAACATCGGCCCCACGTCGGCTACATGTCGGCTGCATGTCAGCATGGGCGGACATTCCACTCTCCCACCGACAACGGGCCGCTAGCGTCCCGACAGTGGCCCGATGTAGGGCCGAGCATAGGGCCGATGTCGAGCCGCTGTCGGCATATTCACTGGGGCCCCTGCTACTGCTAAAGGTGCTCTTTACTGGCTCTACAGTGTCCTCGTAAGTCCCCGTTCACTAGATGACTTCGGATATGACTATATCATAGGTCAAGTTATCTCAATCGATGGATTATTGTCGGACTTTCTGTAACCAAACTTAAACGTAGTCTGCATAATAGTCTGCAAAAAGTGACCTCTTCATGCACCGAAAGCGCCTTTTCCGGGGTTTGCAGCGTTTTTTTTTATCAAAGTGCACCCAGTGAAAAATCGAACAAAATGCACTATCGCAGTTTGCTGCTCCCAGCGCTACTACATAATGCTGCTTCCCGTCGAGGGCGGATGCAGGAATTGTCATGGGGGCACTCGTCTGGAGGGGGTGCCATGTCTTCGGAGGAGCATCTTCGGCTGAAAATCCGTTGAATGTGGACGGGGGGAGTGAATGCACTTGAGCACACTGAACTCGTCCTTACCTCTCACGAGGATACCTCCTTCAAGGGGGCACAGCAAACACTAGTTTGGAACGACGATTTGGTAACTTTTGACTTGACCCAAGATACCGAAAATGCCAACTTCACGCATTTTGCACATGCTGATGCTGGATCGCTTATAAGTGAAGGTTTCATGAAGATAGGTCGAGCGTTTTCCGAGATCGGCCATGCCTGTAAGATGATGTTTGTAATATGGTGTATGTGAGATGGTGTTTGCCTTTTAAATCCACCCCTTACAAACGTGTACGGACCCTTATGAACGTACACAGGCTCTTACGAATGCGTACTTGCCCTTATGAGCGTCTACGGGTCCAATTACGAGGGTTGCTTACCCATCACCGAATACTTAATCCTTGTTTTCCTTTCCAATGAAGTTTTCACATCTTGCATCTAGATGCATGTTTAGACGGTTTGCATTTCTGGCTGATAAGTGCCATGTTTAGATACTTACAGTTTGAGGAGGGACAGGATCCGACGGACCGGGCGCCCAAGGTGGACAAAAAAAGAAGTTTTTTTTCTGCGAAACAAAAAACGGTCCTTCTCGGAAATATGGTAGCCGATATCCAGGGACCTCAACATTTGTGGGGGTAGTGCGGGTCCACTTCGTAAAATCCGCCACCCCTTCTTGGACAATGCCTGGCTACGTCCCTGGGTCCTGCAGAGACAAAAGCTCCGACTCTGCGCTTTCTCGTACCGGTTTAGGTAAAGGCTCCGTCGCCTGCGCCATGCTTCCTCCGTTGAACTGCTTGAACTGTATGGCTTTGATGTGACGGAAAACCTTGAATGACGCTGTCAAAACTCGAGAGCTTTAACTAGAGGTGTAGCTTTGTATGGCTTTGGTAGGGCACTTTCCTCCCCCTGAATGTTGGTTTTTTCCCTAATACTTATATATTACCTTTAATATAAATATATATACATTATTTATCCGATATTTCATCAAACTATATCCAATACCAAATATTTAACATCACGGGACCCTAGGTGGTACGCTCCCCAATCCATGTTGGCTCGCCCATTGCCTTCACACATTGCGCCCTCCCAATAATTTCATAAACTTACACCTATGGCTTTAACCATGGATTAAATATGACTCCATGCTACACGTCCATCAAGTTAGCATCATATTCATATTCAGTTCAGTCCACGCGATTTCGTAGGGTGGCTGACCCAAGCGATTGCGTTCAAACTATAAATATTGGGTGAAAATAATTCTTAGAAGCTAAAAAATTGAGCGGCTAAGACGGACATTTATAATTATCTTAGATAATTGATGTGACACTTAATATCCTGACGTCATCAAAAAACAGCGGACCACTACGATTTTCTCTGAATTGACATATATTATGCAGTAAATTATGCTGATTTGAATAAAAATATCCACTAAGAGGGACATTCAGAAATGTCGAAGTTATCGCCTTTCAAAATTCAAGGTCAAGTGGTCCGGGCCCTAGCGATTCGCTCCAAATTAATGTGGCACGTGCTTCTCAATTTTCTAAACACAACTATAATATTTTCTAAGAGGGACATTTAGAAGAAACACCTAAAAACATAGTTGGACTGAAACTGATAAATGATAACACCAAAAGATTCAGTTAGATAACAGCATAAAAAGAAATGTTCAGAACATTAAAAAATGCATCCTTACCTAACGTAGCATAGCCTAACCTCCCTTTTGGAGAAAAATCCAAAATATACAATTTAGTAAATTTGAAGCAATTTATTTCATGAACACTGTTCAGTTTAGGACATTTGACCGAACCTAACCTGTGCTAACATAAGCTGCTTTTAATGAGAAACAATTTCCAATTATTTTTGAATTTTTGGCCATTTTTTGCAATAACTCGAGACTAAAAAACCTAAACTAACCTAACCTATTTGTTTGCACTATGGAGGCAAATGTGTAAATATTTGTCTTGTTACCACAGTGATAATTATTTTTGAAATATGGGGGAATATACCACTTTCTGAACACTCAATCAGCATCTTTCTCCAAGAAGTATTGGCATCCTGCTCCTTGATGTGAAGTATTCATGGCTCCTTTCTAACAGTATCTTGTTTGTAAACAGCTTGTGCATGCTATCAATAAGGAATGGTGATACATGAGCATATTGCAATGCAATTGCAGGTAAAGGGAGGACCTATAATGTGATATGGCATACAATACCAGTCTATAGCATAGTTATTATTATCCCTATCCTGAATATAGCTCTTCTTAACCCGCGCACGTCCGGGGGGGGGGGCAGATATCTGCCGCCCCCTGCGGTTTTTCCTACTTTGCCGCCATACTAATCGGGTTAGCAAGGCCAAACCTCGCATGACTGCTCATTGGTCTTTTCCGCATATCCTCAGAAATGTTTGACCCTGGGTCATCTCAAGTCAGGTCACCAGGTCAGGCGAAGTGACCTAACGTCCCTCCGAGTTCTAGGTGGCATCACTCCCACAATAATTGGGCGATTGATTTCAAACTTATATCACGTCATGATCTTATTAGAATCTATAATATGTATCTCACGGTTTTTTCGTAGCGTTGACCTGAGGTCAGGTCGTGGCCATGGCTTACCCATTATAGGCCTATGGAAAAATATACAAATGCTTCCTGGTTACATATTTGCTCTCGGAATGACCTCCAACCGTTATGGCGTGTAGTTGGAAGCTATTCGCAATGCTATCGCTGACATTTTTGCTCAGTGGCCCCACCAAGGTCAGCTGAGGTCACCTGAAATCACTAGCACATTTCTGCGCATTATATCGCAATGCATTGAGCCAGAAGGCTGAAATTACCGTCATTGTGCTTGTATCGCCAAGACGTGTCGATTGATATATTACATGACCTCCCTACTCTACCCATGACCTTGACCTGAGGTCATTGTTTAGGTGACCTGTAGGGGTGGCGGCTCTGCCGTCGGTGGGGTGTGGGGGTGGTGGCTTCGGTGGCTTGGCGGGTGTGGGGTGTGATGGGGTGTGTGACTGGGGAGGCTGCGTGACAATTTGGGCTGTATCTTTACTGAGAACACTTTAGCAAGGCTGAGCATGAGCTGACTCTCGACTTATACAGGGCTAATTAAAACTGAGCTAACTCACTCCTTTGCTGATTATACATGTGTCAGGGATGTGTTGTGCTGTGTTTCCCCGCCACCTCCACCACACATTCCCCAAACCCCAGCCGGCTTGTTGTTGTTTGAGCTACCGTCCCTAACACGAATTTATATGTGTGCGAGGTCAAAGTTTTGGGAACACCATATAGGTAAATGAGTGCGTCTAGCCAAATTAGAAAGATTACGTTGTATTTAGAAAAGTAATGATAAGGCAATTTGCCCTTGGTTTCAATGAAATGTTCCGAGATGGGACTTTTGGATGCTAATAGTAGTATAATTTTGTACAATGTACCGCACGAAATAGGTGCCTGTGATTGAGCCCCAAGCGGCTTCCGCTGGTCCTTAAAGCTACCTAACACACATTCATTCTCCTCATTCACTTCACATTCGTTCGTCCCATTCATTCTTTCCTTATTAATTAATGAAATGCTTGGTCCCCAAATTTGACTCCCTCCCCCCCCTTTCAGCGGTACACAAACACATATATCGACGGACCATTGCTCTTTTTGTGGTATATTGGCCGAATATGTAAATCTTCCACTGCCATCATAGGTGGTCTCGCCATTATGGACAGTGTTCCTCGCCTGGATGAAGGCTTAACTGCTCATCGAACTGGCTCCGAGGGCTTATACAAGTGCTCTGGTATCTTTGACTGACATACCCTAGCTTTTAACGAAAGGTCGGTGCCGCGCCGGGCCTTCTCCGCCGTATACTGATAATGTGCGACCAGGTGAACGTACTCACGAGCGGGCACGGATCCCTACCACGTTGGGCACGTCCCCTGGCCGTCTTTATAACCTAGCCTGCCCTACCCTTTCAGCCTCGGGGCTTATGGAACGCCAAACCCGTCCGAACGTTCCCCCCGTGACGAAAGGCTACATGGTTCCGTGCCGAAACGTATAGCGAACGGGGGGCGGACTCATGGACCTTGCAGTGTTTTGCCTTAACCTAGTGTTTGGCGCCAAACTCGACGGACGCAAGGTGGGGCTCGACAGCCCATCCGATCTTGCATACTGTGCCCGCCCCCAGCTGTACCCCTGGGTCACAGAGGCCAGCGGACTTTTGCAGTCAAAGAACCAGAGCATGTGCTTAATGCCCCGAAAGTATACAGTCATCGCACCCCTTCTCGCAATTGGACATCATCCAAACGCAGATCATATATGTATATATAAACAACATTAATTTTCTAGTCAAGTTAAAAATTGGCTTTGACACTCATTACCCTTACCCGAGAACATTCAGTTCATAGGAGAACGGCTGGCAGGTCGGCTGCTCGCTTATATGTGGATTTACTTCATTTGGCAAATTAATATCGGGCACATATCTAAACATCATGTGTGAAACTCTTGTGTCGGAAAGTACACACGGTACTATCTACACCTCCTTGTCGGCTGTTGGTCACCCGGTCAAAGCGAAACGCGACGCGCACCCCTCAGCGCCCGAGGCACAGCCGCCATTTTCGGTCTGGATGTAAATACACTCTTCTCCACCCACCTGAGCGCCGAGGTATTTACTAGGCTGCCGGTCCTGGGAGGGTCGTATTCCTTACGCCATTCATTGACGTTAACCCCCCCCCCGGAGGGTCACTGACTCGGCCATCGGCATCCGACCTCAATGCTATCTGGGTTATCACGAAAGTTAGGCCTCTGAACACACGGCTGGATGGCGCCCCTGGAGTTTTGGATTTTTGAATTAGCTTGCACCACGGCGGCTAGATAGGCTATAATATCACTTCTTTATCTCCGGTAAATGTAAGGGTCGAACGCTTTGGACGAGGAGGGAAAAACATGGCTATTGCAAGCACAGTTTTCAAGGTGCTAACTGTCAGACCGAACGATAATCATTTTCACGATCCATTCTGGCTCGGTGGCGGTGGCAAGGCGGATGTTGCACATACAGTTTTCAACGTACGGCATATTGGGCTGAGCGATAGTCATTTTCACGACCCACCCAGCCCAGGGTCACGAGAGGATGTGAGGATCCGATGTGTGCACAGTACCCCTGGTCGTTAGTGCAAACTATGCCCCCCCCTGCTTTATCCCCAAGTATTCATGTCACCGCTAATCCTGCACGTCAAAGGCTGGGCAACTGCTCCGTATCTCTGCTGATGCCACCACAGAATTTCTATGCATAATCTAATATATTTACATTTATATACACCGCATCACATTACGCCCACGCACTGCTAACACACACACTACTCGCCATCTCCCACCTCTCCATTCTTGCACGCTCACAGCTGGCCGGCCTTTCTCCTTATGTCGATCGGGATCGGCTTTTCATGAGAACATTCTTGTTGTTGACTGGTTGGGACGGGGTAGCGGGCCAGAACGAGGTGATTAATCCGGGTTCGGCGCTTAATTGCTCCAGAGTTTTCGCTCCCGCCATTAATCCGCACAGGAGCGCGCTGGTCGGGTCCAGTCGGGCGGATACAAAACACGCAGTGAGAAGGGACAGCTGGTGGCTGGGATCTGACCGGGCGTCTTGCCGCCTGGCCGGGTATGAAAATATTGAAAATTGCATGCCGAAAAAATGTAAGCTTCCTTACAGACCCATCTGTTGACCTGACCTTAAATTACACAGCGTATGTCGATAGCACATTTCAAGGGCTGTAGAATAGCATTTGCAGTTTGTTTCTATCTGTTACAGGTCCTGAGATATGTGCCAATATCTGAGGGTCCCACCCAATCTGGTCGAATTTGACATATGATGACCCAGTGACCTACATATTGACCTGAGGGAGAAAATGACCGAAATACTTTCGATAGAGCTTGTTATCAGCTATCCAAATCCGTTTTCCGTTTGTCGCTACCTAGCATAGTTCTCGAGATCTTAGGGGGGGGGCAGACATCTGCCCCCCGGACATGCGAAGTTGGCGCGGACCGCCGGACGTGCGAGTGTTAACTTATGAATCTCAAAACAAATGATCACAAATGATCAAGGTCCAGTCATAAGTACCCACACCATTGACTCAAATTTTGGTCTGAAAGACATCAAAAGAATTTTAGATTACACCAATTACATGGCAAATTTTTACATCCTGCTATGCTTGTTTTGACATCTCACACCTAATGAATAACCATTATTTTAACCCTGTTTTACCACCTTAAAGCAAAATAATACTGAGTTAGATAGGCAGGTACTGAGTTAGGTATGTAGGTACTGAGGTAGGTAGGTAGGTACCAATGTAGGTAGGTAGGTACCAATGTAGGTAGGTAGGTACCAATGTAGGTAGGTAAGTATGTACTGAGGTAGGTAAGCAGGTATAGATGTAGGTAGGGGAAGCAGGTGTATCACAAAATGTTCCGTTTCCTGAACACTTACCTTTGGACGTCTCCTGTGTCATGTTCAGCGTGTAAATAACAAAAAGATGGAGGTATTCATAAATATTGTATTTTGTTCATATTCATACTAAATTATATATTTTGGATTTTTCTCCAAAAGGGAGGTTAGGCTATGCTACGTTAGGTAAGGATGCATTTTACAAATATTCTAAACATTTCTTTTTATGCTGTTATCTAACTGAATCTTTTGGTGTTATTTTGCTCACAACCTGACAAATAAGCGTTTGCACAGAAAATGAGTGGTCACATCATCTTAGTCACGTTAATAAATATTGCATTATAATGAAACATTCCAAGAATTCACAAACACCTCAAAGCAAAAATGTACCCTTGACTAGGTCCCACTTACCTGCTTATATCTCAATAAGCAGCAATTTCACACGAGAAAGAGCATAAAAATCAGTGACAACATTCGATATTCCTTACCTGATCCATAGTTCCGGTGATCATCAAAACCTGCTGTTGTCGGGAAGGATTCAACGAGATCATGTAGGTCTGCGTAAGCTTCTCCGGCTTAAGCCAAGGCCCGGGCGAGCTCCGACGGGCTCGAGCAGACCGCGTTTTTCACTTCGGCGACATATGTGCATATATTAAGACGTTCACATTTATCAGTTTCAGTCCAACTATGTTTTAAGGTGTTTCTTCTAAATGTCCCTCTTATAAAATATTATAGTCGTGCTTAGAATATCGAGAAGCACGTGCGACATTAATTTGGAGCGAATCGCTAGGGTCCGGACCACTTGACCTTGAACTTTGAAAGGCGATAACTTCGACATTTCTGAATGTCCCTCTCAGTGGATATTTTTATTGAAATCAGCATAATTTACTGCATAATATATATGAATTCAGAGAAAATCGTAGGGGTCTACTGCTTTTTTATGTCGTCAGGATATTAAGTTTCACATCAATTATCTAAGATAATTCTAAATGTCCCTCTTAGCTGCTCAATTTTTTTGCTTGAAAGAATTATTTTCAACCACTATTTATAGTTTGAACGCAATCGCTTGGGTCCGCCCCCCTACGAAATCGCGTTGACTGAACTGAATATGAATATGATGCTAACTTGATGGTTGGAACCACAAACATGAAAAATTCTGCCAGTCCAGCTACGCGCCAGTTTTACATACGCGCTGTATTCGTCTAAGTCCTCTATTTTTTGTGCACTAAAATATTACAAATAATTTTCATGCATTTTACGCGCCAAGCTGGTAGAGAAGTCAATTTAGCACGACAGTCAGTATTTTTACGTAGAACATATAGGAATTTTTTTCTTGAAGCACATGTTATTGGTCATGTGGAATGTTTGGCATTGCTTGGAGTTGTCATCTCTTTGAAAAAAATAGTACCATGAAAATGGCGAGCGAGGAGGCGGTGAGTCCCGTCGGGTCAAGTTTATGTGTTGTTTTGGAAGTAATTATGTTGCACTCTACTTGAATAGACATCAGTGCTATATTAGTCATGGAAGTAGTTATCATTGTGATGCATGGATAATGCTTCAGCTATTACTCTTCTGAAAATAAACATGTTTCTCTGCTGCGTCGCATTTGAATGTATTGTTATGCACATAGTTAACCTTGACACTTCTTTCATTTGCAGCAAGTACAGCAATTGGAGATATTATGCACCCATTTATACGAGGCTACAGATACAGCCCAAAGGGTTGAAGCTGAAAAAGCACTGGTTTTGTTCCAAAATGCATCTGACACGTTAAATAAATGTCAACTTCTCTTGCAAAGGGCCAATTCCCCTTATTCTCAGTTGCTTGCTGCAACTACACTTACAAAACTGGTGACTCGAAATGACCAGTCAATCTCCCTGCAACAGAGGCTCGACATGAGTGAGTACATTTTTTAAACTTCTGTCTTCCATAGCATTTGTCATTTATTTTGTGATCTAAGCAGTCTGAACATTGTACCAATATCCTACTCATACTGCTGTTGTCTTCATTCCTATATGCTTTTTTTTGCATGTGCTGGCCTGAGAGGTTGATGCTATGTGGCCTAGCAAGCAAGGACATCGCAAGAGAACCCAACATTCTTCTGTGCATGTGTTGAGTGGAGATGGGGGGGGGATTACAGTCTTTATTTGTGTGCCATATCAATTTTTGGAGGTTTTACCACATACAAAACTGAAGCTGTAATGGTCTGCAGCTGTCTCCATTCTCTGCCTAGAGTTTTGTAGATTAAAATTGTATGTTTTACTGTTACAACATTCTGAAGTCTCAGCTATTAATGCCATATTTTATATCACTGGCTATGTTTCAAGTTTTCGTAATTTTATGTTTTGAGGTGTTTTGTGAATTCTTGAATATTTGTCTTTTCAATACAATGTTTACAAATGCAAATAAGATGATCAGACCACTTATTTTCTGTGCAAATACATCCTTTTCAGTTTGTGAAGCAAAATAACACCAAACGAGGGGCTTTATGTTTGGTAATACAGGATAAAAAGTAGCATTAAAAAGTAAACATATGCAACATAATCTAACCTAACCTAGCCTAACCTCCCTTTGAGAAAAAAAGGAAAAAATATAATTGGAAAATTCCAAACAATTAATTTTCTGAAAATTTTCCGAATTAAAAAATCAAACCTAATCTAACCTGAGCTAGCATAACCAGCTATTGAAAACATATAATTTCCTTTTGTATTTTTCATTAAAAAAATCCAGCCTAAAAAACCTAAACCATCCTAACCTAACCAAACCTAACCAATTTGTTTGTTTTATATATTAAAAAAATGCATGTAAAACTTGTCATGTAGCCACCTTAAAGCAAAATAATACCCAGATTTTCTGGTTATATGGGAAGAGTGACTACTTGGAACAATATTGACACTAGTGACCCTATAGTGGAGATGTCTTTGGAGGTTCTCTGAGACAAATACAGGCTTACATTCCAGCCTGTTCAGCTTGAACAAGTTCCATGATAACCTAACCAAAACATTGGTGATATTGCATTGACTTACACCTACAGATGTTGGATCATGTCAGCATATACCTATGTACATTGGAGTACATTGACCTACAACTATAAATCATTGATTGCAACTGCCTATGCCTATGGATGATGGCATTGGCATGTCCTTACAGATATTTGATTGTGTCAGCTTCCATATGTAGATGTATTGCATGTATTGCATCAATCTACTGATAATCATTCTGGATGCACTCACAGATAATTGATCATATATTCTGCAGTTATACCTACATATTTTAGGTCCTCCCTGGAAAGCTTAATGAATATTATGTGCCAGTGAAATTATATGCAATGAATGAACCAAAACAAACATTTTGCCACCATCTGAAATATATGATATTTATAGTTGATGCTCTATGTCATGCTTCCCTTCATTTTTTGGCCATCCTTCCTTTCACATACCACTATTGACATCATCATAATATGGCAGCAATTGCAGGTGAAATCTTACTGTAGGTACTCAGCTCCATCACACTGCTGCTGGAAGATTGGTGATATCTACCAGATCATTACCAGTGGAACAGGCCATCATTGCACAGGAATGAAAAAAATGTATGCTATGAAAGATTTCCTTACTAGAGCAACACTTATCATCAATGTCATGATTGTAGGCAATGAAATAATTGAGAAAGTATGCTAAATTTGCAACATTATATAGGTTTTATTGTAGTAAGTGAGTGACTGATCAGGAGATTTGCTTTTGGGAAAGAAATAGATAGGGAGTCCAGGAAAAATGCAGACTTCTAGTATGTGTGGAGTATGTGAAGGACATTAGAAGCATGTGTAGAGTATGGAAAGGAAATGGGAGACATGGAGAAGAAGCGAGGGGTGAACCATGCAGGGGTAGGGTCCATGCAGCAAATCTTGGTAGTAACATTGACATGGCACATTGCATTCACTGTGCTTATGTGCATGTTATGAAATACACACCCTAAGCACAGCACACTCCTCCCTTATGAGCACAAAATGACCCTGTAGTTGGTGTGCCCTTAAGCCCAAATAATCAATCAATCAAACACTCCTCCCTGGCATGCATGTTGCATGTCAGCAAGGAGTTCGGAATCTGGAAGGTCTGGGGTAGTGGGGAGAAGTATATGAACACAGATGATACATCTGGGGAAGAAGTGAGGAGTTTGCAAGGATTGGATTTTGTGGAGGAAATTGGATGTCCAATAAGACAGTTTCTAGGAATGAAATATGTGCAGGGGTATATTGGTATTTGAGGTTTACTATTGACATGTTCTTTGTTGCTCAAGTTACTGGTTGTGCCTGTTTTGTTTTTGTTTTTGTTTTTTAATCTTGGCACCATTTATGTATTTCTAGACATATCACTCCAGTTTGTTATTTGAATGCATGAAGGAAAACAAATGTCCCTGGGGGGTTTATGAATTATATGACAAAGAACACCATAAATCACCCAAAAACCTCATCACATAAAACATGATCTTGTGTTCAAGGTTGGCAAGTTTTGTCTGGATGGTGGTGGACCTGATTACAGTATGGAGTACAGAGTGTGTTTTTTTGTGGTTTTTGTCCATAGTTTGTGAAGGGTTTGAGTTATTATCCTGAAGCTTGGTGGCTTTTCCTAACTTTCTTTTCTACATATAGATGGTGGAATATCCTGGCTTAAGGAGGGCCACTGATTGGTGCTGAATGACAAACTCAGTTGATGCTCCATAAAGCCTGAATAACCAATAAAGTAGGACACCATATCTGGTTTTGGGTTAATTCTTTCCAGTCAACAATATGGAATCAATTGATTCCATATTGTTTCCTTTCTGAATTGATGGGTGCACCATGCCTCTGTACTCCCAACCCATTCAGCCAATATGTGTATATATATATATATATATATATATATATATATATATATATATATATATACATATACATTTACATACATGCATACATACATACATACATACATACATACATACATCACATACACACACACATATATACATACATACACACACACACATACATACATATATATATATATATATATATATATATATATATATATATATTATATATACATATGTATATATATATACATATGTATAAATATATATATGTAATATGTATATATATATATATATATATATATATATATATATATGTATATGTATATATATATATATAGTGCCAATTTTTCACTTTTAATTTGCTCAAAGGTGGTTGCAGGTATTTGATGTCATCACTTCAGTATCATATTGTTTTTGTTTACCTTGTTCATTTAAATTGTCTGGGTGTGTACAAAAACACTTTTCAATTGACTAACTGCTGTGCATGCCAGTGTTAACTTTTTGCTTATTTTCATACTTTTCTTGTGCTTTTCCTTTTTTTGAAGTTTTCTATCTTACTTTTTGTCTCAACTTTTTTTATTGTGACTTATTAACATATTTATTTTGTACATGTAATGTTTTCCCTCTTACTTATTTACATTTCACTTTTTATTCTTTTTGTTTCAGTCCATTTGACCCTTTGTCCTTTTGACTTTTATCCCCATTTATTTTTTCCCCATTTCACTTTTTCTCTTTGACTTTTTCCCTTTGACTTTTGTCCTTTTGACTTTTGTCCTTTTGACTTTTGTCCTTTTGTGTTTCTTCCTTTTGGACTGTTATCCCTCTTGTCACATTTTCCTTGACTTTATCTCCTTTGACTTTTTGTCTTTTTACTTTCTGTACTTGAACCAGTTCTGTAGGTACATCTGCTTGTTGAAACTGAATTTTAGGCTCCCTGGTCACTTCCTGGTGGGGTGTACTCTCTGAGTACACCCCACAGTGTTAGGAATGTTTGTTTTATGATCCAGGGTAGGTAGGAGACCAAATATTTGGAATGCCTAATGAGCATAACATTTTGCAAAAGGTCTGAATCTCATCCCTAAATATATTGGGGGCAGGGGGAGCATGGCTCTGACTCCTTCATTCTTTTGTTCTTGGATGATTCATGATGCACTTGTGAATCATGTTCCTTCTGTCCTTGATTCAGTGTATATTGAATCTGTTGGTGCCATTTGTCTTAATCATCATTTTAATGTTAGTGATGTATTATTTATAGGTCTAGGCACATGTGATGCAGTGTTTGATTTTGAAGGCATTTTTCTCTTTCTTAAAAATAAGGTTAATTCATCTCTGGGGAAAACTGTATGATTTTGCAGTCCATATTCAACATGAGCTTGCTGCATTGACCCCAAACCCACCACCTGATCTGGATATTGTGGTTCTATAGTGCAGTTCCAACAGACAGTTCATGTGCTCACATGGTCAGTCAAGGCTGCCTGGTGCCTGCAACTCCGACCTTGCGTGACCAGGTGCCAAGAAGCCATTCCAGCCAGAGGTGGTAATAGCAGTTTGAACATGTGCTTGAAGACACTGCATCCCTAATTCAGTCATAGCGAAGTATTGTGAGATATAAAAAATAACATTTGTTTGAAAGAACAAATGACATTTTATCCAGTTATCACTTGGGAGATCAAGCCTTTAGAAGTGCAAGATCCAAGGAAGCTTCCTCAAAATTGATTCCTGTTCCTGACTTTCTTCCTACAATCACTTCCTGCACATCTACCCATTCAAGATCCATGAGTTGTTCCCAAGTATCTGCCTCCACCCTGGACCCATTGCTTCATCCTAATGCTTCCTTAGACTCCTCGTGAGATGCCTCAAATCCTCGTTTTATTCTCCTTGTTTCGTACTTCTTCCATGTACGTCCACACATCATTCAGTTCTATGCTCTCAAGGATTCTCACTTCTATCCAAAGTTATCTACTTTCGCATTGGACTCTTGATGTGTGTTCTCCAAGCTCGCTTTATATGCAATGATATCTCTGTCTGATAGATAGTGATAACCTTGATTTCCATCATATAGCTCCTGAACCATTGCTTCAAGTTTTACTCTGGCTCTGGCAGTACAATATTAATTTAAGTCAGTTAAATTTTTCATAATTCAACGGAGCATGGTGATTATAACTGTTTGATGTCTGTGTGCTTCACATAGACCAGGAAGTGTCAGAACGACTGCCAATGAACTCGAATAGTAACCCCATGTGTATTTATCATCATTAGCATGTGCATTTTCAGGGAACTACATTTTGAACTACTTAGCTACACGTCCAAAAATGGAGACATTTGTGGTACAAGCTCTCGTTACATTGTTTGGCCGCCTCACAAAGCTGGGTTGGTTCGATGCCACCAAGGATGAATTCGTCTTCAGAAATGTTATTGAGGACGTCTCCGTGTTCCTGCAGGTGAGTTCTGAGTCATGGGTAGGTGGCCTGTGCACCATAGACCTTTTGGTCTTTGTGATTCTGGTCATGCCACACTTCCTGTTCTAGGTCCAAGGATATTGGTATGCAGGAGTTCTTGAACACGATCTCCGACCAGTGTATGTAATTCAGTTTTGGTTCAGCGTGAATTGTAAATACCAACTTTGAATGGTTCCCATCACATATGTATATCATATGTTAGGTTGCATGCATACAATGTTTACGCAATTACATAATGCAAATCTGTTGCATGCAGTGCCCGACACTGTCATTCAATTATGAATTAGGAAGGGCTTTATGTTACCCGCATCTGATATATTGGAGATATCTAGGAGGCAATGACATGTACATGGATCAGTAAGGAATGCTATTAAAAGCAAATATAATTATTAAAATTATTAATTATTAATTATAAAATTATTAAGACTTTAAGGGCAAATATTGCTCCAGTTATGTGCTGTCTGCCAGCAAATTTATGAATTTTAACGGTGTCTGAGACTCAGCATCTCCGACTGTCCTCTCCCCCACCCCACCTTGTGACCTCCATCTCTCCGTGATGTCGGCAAGGATCTGTGGAACACGGCACGGCTGGGTGCAGCTGCTCTCCCGACTACCCTCACCACGTGGCCTCTATCTCTCCCGACTACCCTCACCACGTGGCCTCTATCTCTCCCGACTACCCTCACCACGTGACCTCTATTTCTCCCGACTACCCTCACCACGTGGCCTCTATCTCTCCCGACTACCCTCACCACGTGACCTCTATCTCTCCCGATTACCCTCACCACGTGGCCTCTATCTCTCCCGACTACCCTCACCACGTGGCCTCTATCTCTCCCGACTACCCTCACCACGTGGCCTCTATCTCTCCCGACTACCCTCACCACGTGGCCTCTATCTCTCCCGACTACCCTCACCACGTGGCCTCTATCTCTCCCGACTACCCTCACCACGTGGCCTCTATCTCTCCCGACTACCCTCACCACATGGCCTCTATCTCTCACGACTACCCTCACCACGTGGCCTCTATCTCTCCCGACTACCCTCACCACGTGGCCTCTATCTCTCCCGACTACCCTCACCATGTGGCCTCTATCTCTCCCGACTACCCTCACCACGTGACCTCTATCTCTCCCGACTACCCTCACCACGTGGCCTCTATCTCTCCCGACTACCCTCACCACGTGGCCTCTATCTCTCCCGACTACCCTCACCACGTGGCCTCTATCTCTCCCGACTACCCTCACCACGTGACCTCTGTCTCTCCGTGATGTCGGCAGGGCTCTGTGGAACACTGCATGATCGGTGTGCAGCTGCTCTCCCAGCTGACGGTGGAGATGAACACACTCACAGACCCGGACGCCATTCGATCGCTGAACCGACACCGTAAGACGGCGGCGTCGTTTCGAGACACGTGTTTGTACGAGATCTTTCAGCTGAGCTGCACGCTGCTGCGCACGGCTCTCGACAACTGCAAGAGCCTAGACTTCAGCGACGACTCCCAGGTTTGGCGCTGACGCCCCTCCTGGTGTGCTGCCTGGCCTCTCAGTGTGACTTGTGTCCTTCCTCATGTACTGCATGTCCTCTCAGTATGATGCATCTTCTCGCGTCTGGCCTGACAATTCTACCTGTTGAAATATCTGTCAACACGGCAAACAGAAACTAGCCTATGACGTGTTTGGTACAAGTCACTATGTGCTTTATTGGGCAAGCAATCAGTGGGACCATCTGCTTGCGTACTATGCATATCTCGTGTTCGTACATAACTGAACTGATACGAGACCATCCTAGTATTGTGAAGTATGGAAGGGAGGGGGTGAGCGACTGTCTCGGGACCGGTCAGCTGAGTGGTGTGTCTCGGGGCCGGTCAGCTGAGCGGTGTGTCTCGGGACCGATCAGCTGAGAGGTGTGTCTCGGGACCGGTCAGCTGAGTGGTGTGTCTGACTTGGGACCGGTCAGCTGAGCGGTGTGCCTCGGGACCGGTCAGCTGAGCGGTGTGTCTCGGGACCGGTCAGCTGAGCGGTGTGTCTCGGGACCGGTCAGCTGAGCGGTGTGTCTCGGGACCGGTCAGCTGAGCGGTGTGTCTCGGGACCGGTCAGCTGAGCGGTGTGTCTCGGGACCGGTCAGCTGAGCGGTGTGTCTCGGGACCGGTCAGCTGAGCGGTGTGTCTCGATACTGGTCAGCTGAGCGGTGTGTCTCTCTGCCCACAGCACGGCCTGATGACGCAGCTGCTGCGGTTGTCTCAGAACTGTCTCATGTTCGACTTCATCGGCACGTCGACGGACGAGTCGTCGGACGATCTCTGCACGGTCCAGATCCCAACTGCCTGGCGGCCCGCTTTCCTCGATGCTGCCACGCTCAAACTCTTCTTCGATCTGTATGCCGCGCTGCCATGCACTCTCTCATCCCTGGTGAGTGGGCCATGTCACTGTGAGGTCTCACCCCTGTTGAGTGGGCCATGTCAGTGTGAGGTCTCCTCCCTGGTGAGTGGGCCATGTCAGTGTGAGGTCTCACCCCTGTTGAGTGGGCCATGTCAGTGTGAGGTCTCCTCCCTGGTGAGTGGGCCATGTCAGTGTGAGGTCTCCTCCCTGGTGAGTGGGCCATGTCAGTGTGAGGTCTCCTCCTTGGTGAGTGAGCCATGTCAGTGTGAGGTCTCACCCCTGTTGAGTGGGCCATGTCAGTGTGAGGTCTCCTCCCTGGTGAGTGGGCCATGTCAGTGTGAGGTCTCCTCCCTGATGAGTTGGCCATGTCAGTGTGAGGTCTCCTCCTTGGTGAGTGGGCCATGTCAGTGTGAGGTCTCCTCCTTGGTGAGTGGGCCATGTCAGTGTGAGGTCTCACCCCTGTTGAGTGGGGGTTTGAGTGGACTATGTCAGTGTGAGGGGTCTCCTTGGTGAGTGAGCCATGTCAGTGTGAGGTCTCACCCCTGTTGAGTGGGCCATGTCAGTGTGAGGTCTCCTCCCTGTTAAGTGGGCCATGTCAGTGTGAGGTCTCCTCCCTGATGAGTGGGCCGTGACAGTGGTATATATATATATATATATTTTTTATGTATGTATGTATGTATGTATGTATGTATGTATGTATGTATGTATGTATGTATGTATGTATGTATGTATGTGTATGTATGTATATATATATATATATATATATATATATATATATGTCCTCTTGTGAGGACTGCTGACTATATATATAACTGTCCTCTCGTGAGAAACAAGCTGTTATAACCTCATTGCCCCTCTCCCTCACCAATTCCATTCGATGAAGTGTCACCACTGCGATGCCATACACTGTGTAACATGACTGCTCTATTTCAGGCATTATCGTGTTTAGTACAGATCGCCTCTGTCCGACGGTCGTTATTCAATAACCAGGAGCGAGCCAAGTTCCTGAATCACTTAGTACAAGGTGTCAAAAACGTTCTACAAAACCCACAGGTACTGTCCCCGTTTCTGCTGTATTTACGCATCTGCCCGACATATGATTGGTCGGTGATCTTGCACGGCTTTCTTCTGTAAATGATGCCAGTGGTTATCGAAGGCAGTAGCGATGTTTTGTCCGACTTCGTAGTTATTTTTGTTTCGTGAATGTTTGGAAGCTAATAAATTAGCCGACTTCGCACAATGATGCTCATGCTCTTTTTGTAATTCATGTTCCTCCATTGTATTTAGTGTTGCATTTGTCAGTGCATTGGTTGGCGTGGCGCAACGACGCTGCTCTGGGCCAGTTGGTTCCGGCATGTGCTGAACCATAGTCGTCGCGTTGCAGGGTCTGACAGATGCGAACAACTATCACGAGTTCTGCCGGCTGCTGGCACGACTGAAGCTCAATTACCAGCTGGGTGAGCTGGTCATGGTGGACAACTACCCGGACGTGATACGCGTGGTAGCCAAGTTCACCGTGGAGAGTCTCCAGGTGGGCATGAGACGCATGACCCAGCTGATGATGGCCGGGGATCTCCAAGATGTGGTGATGGTAGCCGGGATCTCTCGGCCATGGTGATGATGACTGGGATTATCTCGGCCGTAGTAATGATGGCCGGGGATCTCCCGACCGTGGTGATGGTGGCCGTGGATCTCCTACACGTGTTGATGGTGTCCGGGGGTCTCCTAGCCATTGTGATGATGGCTAGGAATCTCCCGCCCGTGGTGATGGTGACTGGGAATCTCCCGGCCGTGGTGATGGTGGCCGGGGATCTCCTAGACGTGTTGATGGTGTCCGGGGGTCTCAGGACCGTGGCGATGATGGCTATGAATTTCCTGGCCGGAGATCTCCCAATCGTGGTGATGGTGACAGGGGATCTCCCGGACGTGGTGATGGTGACAGGGGATCGTGGTAATGGTGGCTGGGGATCTCCCGGACGTGGTGATGGTGACGGGGCCCGGGGGGGGGGGTAAAGGAGAGGGGGGATCTCCCGGACGTGGTGATGGTGACAGGGGATCTCCCGGACGTGGTGATGGTGACAGGGGATCTCCCGGCCGTGGTGATGGTGACAGGGGATCTCCCGGACGTGGTGATGGTGACAGGGGATCTCCCGGACGTGGGATGGTGCGGTAATTGCTCCCGGACGTGGTGATGGTGACAGGGGATCTCCCGGCCGTGGTAATGGTGACAGGGGATCTCCCGGACGTGGTGATGGTGACAGGGGATCTCCCGGCTGTGGTGATGGTGACAGGGGATCTCCCGGACGTGGTGATGGTGACAGGGGATCTCCCGGCCGTGGTGATGGTGACAGGGGATCTCCCGGCTGTGGCGCATGCGCCGCCGTGTAGGCGAGTGTTTCAGTGAGCAGTTTCTGTAACTGTCCCCTGTCAGTTCCATGCCCTCTGCTCCCCACTGATGTCATCGTCGGTCTCACGTCCTTTGCTAGATGCCCCCACCAATCCCAGGTCCTCTGCTAGGCGTCCCCGTCGGTCCCGCGCTCTCCGGTATCCGTGCCTGTCTTACGTCTTCCCAGTAAGTGGCTGCTGCTGCATGCAGGCGCTCCTGCTGATCACGCACCCTGTTGTCCAAATTATTCCTGCTGATCTTACACCATTCACCGATTCTCCAAATTTTGTGTGCGTTTTCTTTTTCGCCGTTTTCCAATTAGCAGCGTTCTATCAAAGGGAAAAACTTAGACCTGTAGCACAAATTCATCGTATTCCAAAAATAATGTTTCAATGACTACTGAGAGGTGGCTGCTGTGAACTAACCCTCGACACGCTGAGCAGTAGAGACGTAATACTGACGTGGGCCAAAACCGGTGGCGGTGCCGCTACGGTCTGACACCATGTAACCTGGGTTTAAGTTATATACGTTCCATTACCGTGGTACACTGATCACTAGTTTATAAAGGGTGTAACGTCGTTAACATAACATTTATCACTAAAGGAGACCAGGATAGTTTTTATGTGGTGATATTTGTTGGTTGGGATGGGTATGCAGGCAACTGAGACTGTGTTGTGCTCCAGGCGTTTCAGAAGACATAAGGGCTTGCTAAGTTGGAATGGATTGCATGCCAGTTTTTGTGGAAGACTGCAATCGAATATAATTATTGCTCTCCGGGTTTTCGTAAGCGTGCTGACTGACAACGAGCGTGGTCACATCTGGCAATTGGTGCCGTTGTCTGTCGACAGATGTGGCAGTTCGCGCCCAACAGCGTGCACTACTTGCTGAGTCTGTGGCAGCGCATGGTCGCGTCGGTGCCGTACGTGAAGGCGTCCGAGCCGCACCTGCTCGACACGTACACGCCCGAGGTGACCAAGGCGTACGTGACATCCCGATTGGAGGCGGCCGCCGTCGTCGTCAGGTGGGTGCGCCGCCTGCAGCAGACGCCGGCGAGCGCCGCACCACCTGCTCTCAGCATGCGGTGTCTGCCGGACATGTAACATTCATCCTGGCCTGGCCTGAGCAACTGAAATAGTCATGTCATGATCTGTCCTTTTTCTCTCTCACTCTGACTGACTTTCCCTCTCCCTCACCCTCTCTTCTCTCCTCTCTCCTCTCTCCTCTCTCCTCTCTCCTCTCTCCTCTCTCCTCTCTCCTCTCTCCTCTCTCCTCTCTCCTCTCTCCTCTCCCCTTTCCTCTCTCCTCTATCCCCCCTCTCCCTCCTCCCCCTCCTCTCCCTCCTCCCTCCCTCCCTCCCTCCCTCCCTCCCTCCCTCCCCCTCCCTCCCTCCCTCCCTCCCTCCCTCCCTCCCTCCCTCCCTCCCTCCCTCCCTCCCTCCCTCCTCCCCCCTCCTCCCCCTCCCTCCCTCCCTCCCTCCCTCCCTCCCTCCCTCCCTCCCTCCCTCCCTCCCTCCCTCCCTCCCTCCCTCCCTCCCTCCCCCCTCCCTCCCTCTCTCTCTCTCTCTCTCTCTCTCTCTCTCTCCTCTCCTCCCTCCCTCCCTCCCTCCTCCCTCCCTCCCTCCCTCTCTCCCTCCCTCCTCTCTCTCTCTCTCTCTCTCTCTCTCTCTCTCTCTCTCTCTCTCTCTCTCTCTCTCTCTCTCTCTCTCTCTCTCTCTCTCTCTCTCTCGCTCTCGCTCTCGCTCTCGCTCTCGCTCTCGCTCTCGCTCTCGCTCTCGCTCTCGCTCTCGCTCTCGCTCTCGCTCTCGCCTCGCCTCGCTCTCGCTCTCGCTCTCGCTCTCGCTCTCGCTCTCGCTCTCGCCTCGCTCTCGCTCTCGCTCTCTCTCTCTCTCTCTCTCTCTCTCTCTCTCTCGTGGGGCCGGCACTCTCCCTCTCTCGTGAGTACGTGGGGCCGGCACTGACCTGGGTGATTGCTTTTGGGGGATTTCGAATTTGCGCAGATTCGGGGGACGAGTGGTCTAGGGGTAATATGCTCGTCTCACAATCGAAAGGTTGTGGGTTCGAGTCTCACCTGTCGCTACTCTTCGCCCGCGACCAATCGGCGTGAGAGATTGGCGACGCTACATGACTCAACGGTCGACGTGTCGTAAAACCAATAACCAACCAACCAACTTGCGCAGATTCAGCGAGGGAATGATGGCTGGTCCATTCCCACAGGGGTGGCCTGGATGATGGCACCGGTCTCTTCACAATATGTCGTGAAAGACTGACGACAATTCCCCTCCATATGATAACCTAGTCCAAGAATATTTTGCCTCTGCTCCGTCAATATCCATATAATGGATGGACTGTCCAGTTCTTCCCTACTTGATGTCCTGAAGGGTTGTGACCCAGCCCCTCTCCACGTGATGTCCTGGGCGAATCTGACCCTATCCCTCCCCACATGATGTCCTGGGGGATTGTGGCCCGGCTTTTCCCCATATGATGTCTCAATGGACTGTGACCCGGCCCCTCTCCACATTACGTCCGAGGGACTGTGCCGCCCCCCCCTACATGATATCGACGTAGACTGTGTCACAGGGAGGATTGTGACCAGACCCCTTCCCACAGAGACGGTCTGGAGGACCCTCTGGACGATCTGGGCATGGTACAGCAGCAGCTGGACCAGATCAGCACCATTGCGCGTTGCGAGTACAAGAAAACCTGTCGCCTGCTGGTTAGTCTGTTCGATGAGACGGCGCAGGCGTACCAGCAGGGGCTCAACGTCTCCAACAGGCTGGAAATCGCCATCAAGGAGGGTGAGTCCCAACGTCCAAAGCATGCTAGAGATGGCTGTCAAGGAGGCCGATGTTGGAGAGGATGGTAATTTCCCCCCGACTATCTCTGGAAGCAGCGCCGCGATAGCTAGTGGCCGTAGTTCCTAAAGTCTTGATTGGAACGTTCGTGAACGTAGGTTTCATTTTAAAGTCGTTTAACCTGTCTGGTGTCATTTCACATCCCTTCCCCCACACACCCAGGTTTTCGGATGATTGTGAAAAAGGGTGCGCGGCAGCGCGCCGAAATTTGGAATACCTTTTCCCACATCAATTTGGCATGATGTGTCAAAATGAGGAAGCTGGCGACTCGTTTCGAACTGCTATCGCTCCACGATCAAGTTCGGTTTCGGCTGGAAGTGTCTGTCCAACCGGGTCAAGACGGCTTCGAACTCTTCTGCTCATCCGGCGTGAGAGCAAAAGATTGTAGAACATGCTGCGCTTCCTGGCCCATGCTGCAGACCAGAGAGCTAACCTGGACTTATGCGGCCTCGCGGAATAGTTTGCTGACATGGCGATACCGGTTAAAGCAGTCTCCTCACTAAGACGACGTCTCGGATGCGAACAGTTAAACATCTCCGGCGGCTGGAACGGCACAGCCATCGTTTCGAGGCAGGTAGCACTGCACTACGGGTTCCACACATGCTGCGATGCAGGTAGCACTGTGCGAACTGTTCCACCACTGAGGCACTGCACGGCTCCGGGTAGACCTGCCCCGCGGTTCCAGATGCGGACTGCGTCATGTATATGCTTACGCGAGCTCGGCTCAGGATGAACGGTATTCGGGTTGCACGGCGCGGCATCCCATTGCAGAAGTCCCAAGCGACGGGCAGCATAGATAACGCATACACTAGATGGCTTGTGGCAGACCATTGCTGACAGACGGGACCACGGAACACCCTTCTTTCAGAAAACTTAGGTTGATTTTGTCCGATAGTTTCTCAATGAATACAATGTGTGACTTTGATTTGGTGGCACTTATTTCCTCATGAACACAATATGTTTCGAAGCTCTTCGGCTTCAACGGTTTATCACATATGACCCGGAACTTAACTTGACGTGATTTGGGCGTGAATGATCAACTCTGGTCGAAGCGCCCTAAAACCCAAATAACTAACTAACTTGACGTGATTGGTAACCCTAACATTTGTGCATGTCGTACTAGAAAATGCATTTAATTTGCATATCATCAACATTAAAGCGTGAAATCGCATTTGTTTCACGATTCCAGCCCGAAAACTGCGGCGAATACCGGTGACTAACCCTCGACTTCGACCTATTTGACTTGACATGGAAGTTCAACTGAAAGGGATGGGTAAAATGCTTTAAGTAACTGAAAGGTCAAGGATGGAGCTACATCATGCCATTTACCGCATCTCTAGCTGAGAGCAAAGGTCAGGGGGTGGGGCGAGAGTCAAGTTGACCCATCCCCCAAGGATTAATGGAGAATGTATGATTCAGGGGTTCCGCGGAGACAACCATTTTCTCTCACGTTTTTCCTTCAACGTGGGGTTTCCGAATATTAAATCAGCACGACTAATGCGTCGTATTACATGGATGCAAACATAGTGAAATATCTTATGCGTTTCTGGTCGGTTGATTGGTGACACATTTTACTGATCCGTTGACGGTTATTTTTAAATAGGGGCCAGGTAAAGAAGCTGCTGTTGAATGGAGGCCAATTAGTTATGCCTGGTACATTGTAGGTCGGATTACCAGATCGTGGTGCCATAGGTTATAATTTCTGGTGTGCTACAGACAGTGGTATATTTATATACTAGGATCTCGGATGCCTGGAAGGAAAAAACTTTGGGTCATCTAATTCGGAGATAATAATTTTCTTCTATGTGTGTCATCAGAAGTTCCTGTGTATACTCCCCAATGAGTTGTGAGCATTCTATCAACAAGCAGTAATTATTGTTCTGGCACCCGTCACTATTGAACCATCCAGCAAAAAAGGCAGGTGACAATTTTCTAGGGAGGTCAATGCTCTGGATGAAAAGAAAACTCCAGGACTCCAGGAACAACCTATTTTTCCAAGCATGGTTGTAGGCCAGCTGATGATATCGTGTATGTTGCGAGTTCTGTACGCTGATGTGATCGATGTGTTGCAGGCCAGCTAACGCGGCTGGTATACATCATAGGCTCGGCAATAGGCGGCCGGGTCAGCTTCAACACAAATGACGAACACGACACCATGGACGGAGAGCTCATCTGCAGGTGTGTGCAGTTTACCGAGAGATGACTTGCTCGGGGAATGTACAGCCGTGGCCTGTCCCGGGCTAGGCTGACCACGGTTTACCGATAGATGACTTGCTCGGGGAAATGTACAGCCGTGGCCTGTCGCGGGCTAGGCTGACCACAGTTTACCGAGAGATGACTTGCTCGGGGAAATGTACAGCTGTGGCCTGCCCCGGGCTAGGCTGACCACGGTTTACCAAGAGATGACTTGCTCGGGGAAATGTACAGCCGTGGCCTGTCCCGGGCTAGGCTGACCACGGTTTACCGAGAGATGACTTGCTCGGGGAAATGTACAGCCGTGGCCTGTCCCGAGCTAGGCTGACCACGGTTTACCGAGAGATGACTTGCTCGGGGAAATGTACAGCCGTGGCCTGTCCCGGGCTAGGCTGACCACGGTTTACCGAGAGATGACTTGCTCGGGGAAATGTACAGCCGTGGCCTGTCCCGGGCTAGGCTGACCACGGTTTACCAAGAGATGACTTGCTCGGGGAAATGTACAGCCGTGGCCTGTCCCGGGCTAGGCTGACCACGGTTTACCGAGAGATGACTTGCTCGGGGAAATGTACAGCCGTGGCCTGTCCCGGGCTAGGCTGTTTCTTCAGGATTTTTGAACTCTAAGTAACCTCTCGTTCTGACCACGGTCTAAGTGAAATTACAAGCAAATTCATGCTTTGCGGTTTTCGGATTTATAACCTGTAATTGCCACTTTGATATTTATTTTGTGCGGCTGATAAGTCCCCAGGATCATGCAGCTCGCTACATGGCGCTCCAAACCAAGTAAGCAGACTGCAGTTGCCATGGCAACCACTCACTGACCATTTCAGTGCGCCACCAATCGTATTTATAGATTGCACTGGCTAATGTAATGTAGAATCACTAATTCTACATTACTGTAGAATCATTGCTGTAGGCCCTGTATAATCACTAATGGGCCGGTAAATTCGTCGTTGTGAAGGTGAAAAGAAAACAGCGCTGCACATCTGGGTGATCAATCCCAAAATAAAGTATGGGTTTTCTTAGAAATTGGTTCAAATCTTGATTGGAGCGAGAGCCATCCGAGGTCCTAAAATAGCTTGCCCCGTTCCCGATTGCCAGGCACGCCATTCAAGCACAGGGAACATATCCAGAAAGGAGCCGACTCGCCGAGCTTACGCTATCGTCTGAACCAGCTGGAGCTTTGGGGGCGGGGAAGACGTGTTATAGTGCGCAGGTGACCTGGAAATGGATCTGATATATCAGCTCCACCAATGTCTGGAAGTGGGTCTGGAGTGGCCACCCCTCCCCTTCTTGTCTGGAAGTAGATCTGGAGTGTCCGTTCCACCCTTGTCTGGAAGTGAATCTGGAGTGTCCGTCCCACCCTTTGTCTGGAAGTGAGTCTGCGGAGTCCGTCCCACCCATGCCTGCCGGTAAGTAACACCTGCCGTGCCGTGGCCTTGACATTGATGTCTGTGCTGGCAGAGTACTGCAGCTGATGAATCTGACCGACTCTCGACTCAACCAAGGTGGCTGTGAGAAGCTGGAGCTCGCCACAATCAGCTTCTTCGAGCAGTTCAGGAAAATATACGTCGGAGATCAGGTGCGTGGAGCTGGAGCTGGACATGGGACGAGGAAGACGGAGCTAATCTGCCGTTTGAATGGTGTGTGTAATCCAGTGCTGTTTGGGTGGTGTACCGGTCAACTTCCTGATGTGTGGGTGTTGTATGGATGTATGAGGTGACCTGATCAGGATGGAGGCGGTTCGGAAGTGTCATGGGTGTGAAGGATTGTAGGGGGATGATTGCGAAAGCGGCTATTGGCGAGGGCGAAGCCTTTGCGAGTTGATTGCCATGTATATACGGAAAAGGCCTCACAAGATCCACGTGACGTAGCTCGAGCGTCATGCTTTTGATAGGATTGTAACTTTGCCGCGGCGTACCCGAGAAGCACGCAAAAAGTACAAGCAGGAAGCATTATTATCTTGAAGTTGTATATATGGACTTACAAGGCTCTGGTTTTGACCTTTTGTCCTGTATGATTTTATATGGTGTCCTGATTTGGTGTGTTGACGTTTATCCAGCGAGAGTTATTTCATGCACAGTATTCTGCAGTGAGGAATATGAGTATCGCACGTGGTGTTTTACTGCCAATATCCATGGCATGAGACACGATGTGATGTTATAACATTTATTATTGATGGTGTGGAGGATATTCATGCCAGTGCCGAATTGCCGAAAGTAGTTGCACTTATTTCCGAAATGCCTGCTTTTCCTCCGCAACCGGACGCTCAAGTTAGTCTTTTTTTGCCGCAGTAGTGTGATGTGCGACCCCGTGCCTGTTGCAACTGAGTCATAGAGTCTTACTCTTGTTCTCGCTCATCTGACGCCTATGTGGCTTCATACAAGGCGAGTGTAAAGCCAGTATGCTGAACAGCGCCCTCTGCTTTAACAACGTTATCAGTCGTGTGTAAATTGATGCTCCAATGGTCGATGCTGATCGAGGGAAGGCAATCGATGATTTGTACTTGACACAGAATACCATCGTATGGTACCGGCCTCCAAACTCACCACAAAAATAGAGGTTGCTGGTCGTTTAACCATGTGAACACGACTAAATGACATTGATGTGTGTTTTAGGTACAAAAGACAGCCAAGGTGTACAGCCGTCTCTCGGAGGTGTTGGGTCTCAGCGACGAGGCAACCGTTCTCAGTGTGTTCATGCGGAAAATGTAAGTAGCCACGGCTGTTTATTTGTTTATCAATTGGTCCATTCATGTAATGGTTCGATTCAAGACCAGATTGTTAGGTCTCTAGGTACAGCGTCACCATTCCGTAAACGTCACTTCCATTCGGTCGTGAATCCAACAGTTTCTCCCGGCTGTTCAGTACTTCTTGGCAGTGGGCAGATATGCTGCTTTGGAGGTGCACACGATCTTGCTCGCAATTTATTTGCCAATTTTCCAGCTCATTCGGCAAAAGTGGTTGAGCCCGGGCGGCAGCCGTCGAGTTTGTGGTGGTAGAACGGGCTGAGTCGTGGCGGGCTGTGCAGGATGGCCTTCGCTCGCGGTGTCCACACTCGCCCAACGAAACGCGGATATGACAAACGTTCGTCTGCTCCTCTGTTGCCGTATCCGCCTTGTCCGCACCTCACACCATACGGCTCGTCGAATGACGACCAGAATGCTCAAAATACGTGAATCATACTATTCGGAAGCCGAGTATTTGCTAACTAGGAGCGTGCGATTTTTACCACAGTTTATAATATTTTTTAATACAAGTGCTGGTAGTGCCAGCGAAAGTATTGAAATTTGAATCCGATTCTGGAATTTTCGTTAGCCAAATCCCTTTTACTACATTGACGCTGGGGTGGGGAATAACCCACCAGCCAGACTGAGCCCTCGCATCCAACCTGGTCGGGTTGTCGGTTAATGTTGAACCCTAACAGCCAAGCCTTTTCTACATACGAATAAGCATAAGGTGCCATTGGGACGTTCGGCAAACGAGTGTGGGTGACGGGCTAGGGTCTCCCGTGCTACATGCAGAGGATCGGTAATCATACCGATGTGGCAGGAAATATGGGTCTCACAGCTTTCCCTCGATGTCATGGCCTGTCTTATCTATTTATTCCTCAGCTTTCCTGCTCAGTGTATGCTTCACACAGCCATTGAGTGAGTTTGTTAGTTATGTGGGCTTTAGGGCCCATCGACGTCACTGGTCACTCAGCGCCCACACACGGCCATTGAGTGAGTTTGTTAGTTATGTGGGCTTTAGGGCCCATCGACGTCACTGGTCACTCATCGGCCACACACGGCCGTCGAGCGCAGCACCATGCATCAGACATTGAGCCGAGAAATGGCCTAGCCTTGGGGTACGCAGGTCATGTAACATGATGGCCTAACCACGTAACCAGTGGCGAAATCCACACGGTCACCGGTGCAGCGGACCCGGCCAATCATGCAATCGTTTTCTTACTATGTCTTGCCATAGCATGTTTACCATGCTGCTAATGGTCAGCATACCCATCATATACATATGATGGGACGTCCTGTAAGCATTCCCGTTATATTACTTGCGTTTTAACGGTAGGTATTCAGCTGAGTGTTCCTGTCAGGTCGGCCGTTTACAACGCCCGTACTGTTGGTGAGCTACCAGCTGGGAGGTGCAGGTGATACCCAGCGACAGTCGGCTGATGGGACTGCTGACACCGGCGCGCCGTGATGGCCGCCGCCCGCCGCACATAGTCACCTGTCCTATGTACCGGCTCGGCGCGGCCGCTCACTGTTCTCAGACACACCCGCGTCTTCTGCCGGCAGAATCACGAACCTCAAGTACTGGGGCGGCAGCGAGCAGATCACATCTCGGACCCTGATGCTGCTCAACGATCTGTCGGTCGGATATAGCAGCGTCCGCAAGCTAGTCAAGCTGGACGAGGTGCAGTTCCTCCTCAACAATCACACGGTGAGGCCGGCAGATGGTTGGGCTCTGTATGACCAACGCAGTCGATGCGCCTCTGAACCCAAATAACCAACCAAGCCGGCAGATGGTGTGCCTTGGCGGTAACTGGCGATGACCGCAATCAGCAGTGGCTTCTATGTGTAATGGCAATGCCATCAATGACAGATGTAGATGCCTGTGTTAAGGGAGCTGAGCTTGCTCGTGATTGCTGGAAAATATTTGCAGGCGACTAAAAGTAGACTGTCTTTCTCAGATTAGAGGCAAAAAGTATGCCATGCGGAACACTGCCTAGTAATTGTAAAATGTAAACTTTTTGCCAAATGTGGTTCGTTT
This sequence comes from Ashinkailepas kermadecensis, assembly GCA_034440615.1. NCBI lineage: Eukaryota > Metazoa > Arthropoda > Thecostraca > Neolepadidae > Ashinkailepas > Ashinkailepas kermadecensis. Next base: position 48,349 of record JAOTOM010004145.1, read on the forward strand.
TCGGACATGCCTTCCTTTGGATCAACTTCATTGTTTCGTGGCATGTCCAGGATGGCTCCCAGTATCCCCCAATGTACACCAAGAAGACAATGATGCCCATGGATGTGCGGCAGGCAGCGTGTACTGTTTCCATATATTAGCCTTGTTAGCATAGTCTAAATGATTTCATAGGAGCCAATGCAAAATGGAATCTCCGAATTAATCAGCACAATCAAGAAAGTGGTGTGTGATCTGTGAGCTGCGTCACCTTCCAACGACTGGTTCGCCGGGCAGAGCGAGCAGTTCGCGTTCCTTGGTGGCGGTGTGGCCGTGAAGGAGATGAAGTGTCGCACCATGTTCTACACGTCGCTGGGTCGGCTGCTGATGGTCGAGCTGGGCGAGGACGACGACAAGTTCCAGACGTTCATGCAGCCGCTGACGGCCGCTTTTGACGCGATCGGCACACTCATGGCGAGCGAGGCCAACATGTTCCAGGTGCGCCCTCCTCTCTCCTTCTCCGCACTCAGTTGTGAGCCAACTGAATGGTGTTCATCCAATGTGGGATGATTATGGGAGGGGGTCGTCAGAGTGGGAATCAGAACTGTATCGAAAAATGTGACTACAAATTGGGTCTTTCAGTGGTAGCTACCACTGTGCTTGGTTTGATGTGCTCTCTATTCTAGTCTAGGTGGGCCGTATTTTGATACATCGGAGGACCTCGTGTTCTGCCATGGTGTGCTGGTTCAGGATGTCAGTGTTATCAATAAGCACGATGTCGATGCATCCACCATATTCCACCATATTTCACGAATCATTTATCACCGCAGGAGGTGGCCTCGCGGAAGCCCGCGGTCTGACCTATTTTGAGTGACCACCAACACAGTTGTGTCTGACCTAATGTTAGTGATCACCGACACAGTTGTGCCTGACCTATTCTTAGTGACCACCAACACAGTTGTGTCTGACCTATTCTTAGTGACCACCAACATAGTTGCGTCTGACCTATTGTTAGTGACCACCGACACAGTTGTGTCTGACCTATTCTTAGTGACCACCAACATAGTTGCGTCTGGCCTATTGTTAGTGACCACCGACACAGTTGTGTCTGACCTAACGTTAGTGACCACCGACACAGTTGTGTCTGACCTAACGTTAGTGACCACCGACACAGTTGTGTCTGACCTAACGTTAGTGACCACCGACACAGTTGTGTCTGACCTAACGTTAGTGACCACCGACACAGTTGCACCCGTGTGTGCCCTGCTCCTTGGTAGTTGTGAATCTATCTCAGCCGAAATGTCTGGGCACGCATAGGTAAAGAATATGTATGTATTGTACGTATAGGTACACAATGTGGCCTATCGAATTAAAAGTTTACGTATTTCCGGACGAAATAGTGTCATCCTGCTTCAATTTTGTATCCAGTTTTGTTGCTTGGTTAATGACTGCATATCGTTTTTATGACATGGACATTCCAGTCATCTGAATTAATGGTAGTATCGTAAATTGATAGCATTTTCATAACTGCATGTATATCAATGATCGTGCTGTTTAAGCAGGGCTGGTAGTTTTTATTTTTATCACTAAACCTGTTTGTACCAGTATCTTACCACTGGCTAAAACCGACCTCAAAAACTTTTACCGCTTTTACCGTTGAGGGTCCTGCAAATACTTTACTTCATCTTTTTCAGGTGTAGACATACTGTTTGTACTGTCCAGTAGAGTTTCACGTATGCATGCGTATTATGCGTATAAATTTGACACTTGAAGCTGAACATGTGACAGGTAGTGTAAACAGAACACTTTTTTTTTGCTTTTTTTTTTTGCTGTTTTCCCCGTTTTCCTTTTTCTGACCCGTGAAAACTGATTGTCGTGACAAAGACTAGTTTTCCCGGTTAAAAAAACCCAGTCGTGGTATTGGGCGCTGTATGACCAACGCAGTCGATGCGCCCTTAAGCCCAAATAACCAACCAACCAGTCGTGGCATGCAGCATTGTCACTCAGTATCTTAGCTGGCATAGCATTGCCCTGTATTGGTCCCCATAATTCTGGCAAGACAGGATTTGAGTCGCTACATGCGCGCACATTCACATCCCCGGCTGAGGTCAGCTGGCAGCTGTCCCGATAGGGGCGCAGCGGCTAAGACCGATCAGCTGGCAGCTGTCCCGATACACGAATTACCCGACCAGGTGCTAGGCTATCTTCGAGACATGCTCTGCTTCGCACAGGCTCGTATCATAACGCAATCCCTGTTAACGTTTGAATTAGACTTAGACTTGGGGGACGAGTAGTCTAGGGATAAGTTGCCCGTCTCACAATCTAAAGGTTATGGGTTCGAGTCTCACCTGTCGCTGCTCTGCGCCCGCGTCCAATCGGCGTGAGAGATTGGCGACGCCACATGACTCAACGGTCGATGTGTCGTAAAACCAATAACTAACTGCTAGACTTAGGCTTGCATAAAACACGTCTCATGCCTTCAGAGAACAAACACATCTCAAAACCTCGTGGCAAGGCGATAGGGATTTGAGAAAAGGGCTTCGCCTCGTTGCAGGGCGACGAGACGAAGAAGGCTCTGATCGGTCTGGCGCGGGACCTGCGCGGCCTCGTGTTCGCCTTCAACACGAAGACATCGTACATGATGCTGTTCGACTGGATCTACCCGGCGTATACGCCGATCCTGCAGCGGGCGGTCGAGCTGTGGTTCACCGAGCCGCAGCTCACCACGCCAATACTGAAGTTGTTCGCCGAGCTGGTGCAGAACCGGTCGCAGCGGCTGCAGTTCGACGTCAGCTCGCCCAACGGAATCCTGCTCTTCAGGGAGATGTCCAAGCTGCTCTGCACGTACGGTGAGATCACGACTGGCTCTGCAGCCGTCCGGTCGGCTCTGTTACCGTCCGGTCGGCTCTGTTACCGTCCGGTCGGCTCCGTTACCGCCCGGTCGGCTCTGTTACCGTCCGGTCGGCTCCGTTACCGCCCGGTCGGCTCTGTTACCGTCCGGTCGGCTCCCTTACCGCCCGGTCGGCTCTGTTACCGCCCGGTCGGCTCTGTTACCGTCCGGTCGGCTCTGTTACCGTCCGGTCGGCTCTGTTGCCGTCCGGTCGGCTCTGTTGCCGCCCGGTCGGCTCTGTTACCGTCCGGTCGGCTCCGTTACGCCCGGTCGACTCCGTTACCGTCCGGTCGGCTCTGTTACCGTCCGGTCGGTTCTCTACCGCCCCGGGTTCGGTCGGCTCTGTTGCCGCCCGGTCGTCCCGTCCGGTCGGCTCTGTTGCCGTCCGGTCGGCTCTGCCACGTCCGGTCGGCTCTGCAGCCGTCCGGTCGGCTCCGTTACCGGTCCCGGTCGGCTCTGTTACCGTCCGGTCGGCTCTGTTGCCGCCCGGTCGGCTCTGTTACCGCCCGGTCGGCTCTGTTACCGTCCGGTCGGCTCTGTTGCCGTCCGGTCGGCTCTGTTGCCGCCCGGTCGGCTCTGTTACCGTCCGGTCGGCTCTGTTACCGTCCGGTCGGCTCTGCAGCCGTCCGGTCGGCTCTGCAGCCGTCCGGTCGGCTCCGTTACCGCCCGGTCGGCTCTGTTACCGCCCGGTCGGCTCTGTTGCCGTCCGGTCGGCTCTGTTGCCGTCCGGTCGGCTGGTGGCGCCGCGCTCCAAAATCAACAGTTGTGATACACAGTCGTACATAATGAGCAAGGCCATTAAATACAGCTTTCCTCACAGCTATATGTATATGTCTCGAAAAGTACAAGGCCAGCAAATTTGTTGTTTTTTTTGCTTAAAAACTCCAGGTTTCAGCTCTGAAATTCCCGATCTCAGCTATTTGCGAATTCAGAAAATTGCTAATTTCAGTGGGAGGGCAAGGAACACAATTTCGGACTACGATGACATATTTCAACTCAGCATGAAAAAGCATCGAATGATGCCTGGAAGTCGAATATCTGAAACAAAACTGCAAACAAGAGGGAACCCTACTCGGGCAGTAGTTATAGCACTACTAAAATCCAATGTGCTGACAAGTCGTCACGAGCATGAAATAGACACACGATCAGCAGCATGGTTCTCGATTGACATAGAACAGGTCATCTTCAAGGACAGAGCAAATGTGATATTTTCAGGTCCAATTTGGTCTTTATAAAATTAATATATCATAGTTTATTCATATCATACTTCCTCGCAAAGTCATCATTGTACGCATCATGTGGTTATGGCAGTCATGGTACGCATAATAAGTTATGGGCGCTAAATGATAACGCTTTGGTCGAAGCGCCCTTAAACTCAAATAACTAACATCATATTGATTTTATGTTAACTTGCAAATACATGAAAAGTACAAACTTTTCTGTAAATGTCCGAATAAATGTTAGCATTAGATAAAACAGAAAAATGTTAGTTTTTTAGTAGATATCGGTACCCATTCGTCAGCAAAAACCAGGTTCCTGCCGGGGGACGAGTGGTCTAGGGGTAAGATGCTATCCACACCCATCCACACCCATCCGCCCCCCACCCCCCTAAGACCACGGCTCCTATGATAGCTATGATAGCTAGAGTAACGAAATTTTCAGGATGGATGGGTGTGGTGGTTAACTCTATCGTGTGCAAATTTTCATGACCATTCAGGTCAATATCTTCAAGGCCAAATGCGGTCACATATGTCATATTTGGCTTGTTTTGCGTGGCTTGGCTTAACATGGTTATGGATCGCTGCGATTATGATTAAATGCTCCAAAATGGGCATCAATGATGTTTTGGAAATAACCAATGACGCAATACAGATGATAAATCTGGCATTTGACCTCAGGTCACCTATATATCAGCACTTTACCGGGTCGGTTACGGGGTTCCAGTTACCGGAACCGGGACGCCCGCCGGACCGGCGGGCGGCCGGCGCAATCGGCTTCACGAAGAAAGGGCTGAAGTACATGAATGAAGTATGGAAACGCTTAGGTTCACAATGACAAAAACAGAAGTTTTCAGCAAGGAGTAACATGCAAAATGACATGAATCGCATGACTGTCATTTGCGATCATGATAACCTTCCAGTTGAACAAGTTTGGTTCCATTGACCTGTCATGAATTTGACCTGAGTTGACCTCGGTGACCTAGCATGATCTTGAAACAATATTGCATTACAATATACATCAAACAAGTCGCTAGTATTGCCATGAACACTTCCCTTTTGTCGAAATACGGGAAGCGCATCTACGCCGACTTTTGTGGTCTGACACTACGAAATGTTGACTGACGGCCTTTAACTCGAGAAAAAAAAATTATGCCGATTTTCGTTTCTCTTGTTTTAAGCGACGTGCCGGACGTTTCTAAGCAGGTACACAAAATTGGCGTATATCGACCGCTAAAATCGTGAGTTATTTACGAAGAAATTGGAGGGGTGGGAGCATTTCGCCCCCCCCCTTCTCCAGTGCACGTGTTAAGGGGAAAAGGTTGAGAACCGCTCGTCTGGGATTAATCGTCAGGCAGACCATCTGGTATGGTGGGCCGGTAACTTGCGCGCTTATTGCCACATCCCACTCCTTACGGACTGTTGCATAGTAGTATCGTTGGGCTTTCAATATTTCTGGGATAAGATTGGTCTTTGATTGCCCTTCCCGGGGGTCTCTGTATGTTAACTGAGATTCTCATCATCATGGGCGCCAAATGACCCTGTAGTCGGCGCGCCCTTAAACCCAAATAATAAATAAATAAATAAATGAGATTATCATCCATTTCTCTCCTCCCGGTAACTGTATGGCTTGTCGCCTCACCAGGTGAGCGGATTCTGACCATCCCGGAGCTGAGCAAGGAACAGGTGTATCCGCTGCGGCTCAAGGGCATCTGCATCTGCTTCTCCATGCTCAAGTCGGCGCTGTGCGGCAACTACGTCAACTTTGGCGGCTTCCGGCTGTACGGCGACGAAGCGCTTGATAATGCGCTGCGCACCTTCGTCAAGCTGCTGCTGTCCGTTCCACACAGCGATCTGTTGGTGAGTGACCCGCTCTCTCGGTTGTAGTCCGACAGTAGCGCTGCCGTGCAGATCTCACTTTCTATCTCCCTCTCTCCCTCTCCGTACGTACATTTTCCCTCTGTCTCTCCCATCTATTTCTTCTCCCAACTGTCTCTGGTTCTCTCTCTCTCTCTCTCTCTCTCTCTCTCTCTTCTTTTCTTTTTCTTCTCTCTCTCTTTCTTTCTCTTCTTTCTTTCTCTCTTCTCTTTCTCTCTTCTTCTTTCTTCTCTCTCTCTCTCTTCTTCTCTCTTCTTTTTCTCTTCTCTCTTTTTTTTTATATATATATATATATATATATATATATATATATATATATATATATATATATATATATATATATATATATATATATATATATATATATATATATATATATATATATATATATATATATATATATATATATATATATATATATATATATATATATATATATATATATATATATATATATATATATATATATATATATATATATATATATATATATATATATATATATATATATATATATATATATATATATATATATATATATATATATATATATATATATATATATATATATATATATATATATATATATATATATATATATATATATATATATATATATATATATATATATATATATATTATATATATTCTCTCTCTCTCTCTCCCCTCTCCCCTCTCTCTCCTCTCTCACTCTCTGTCTCTGTCTCTCTGTCTCCATCTCGTCTTCCTCTCCCCGTCTTCCTCTCCCTCTCTTCCTCTCCTTATCTTCCCTCTCTTCCCTCTCTCCCTCTCCCTCTCTTTCCCTCTCTCCCTCTTTCTTCCCTCCCCTCTCCATCTCCTCCCTACCTCCCCATATCATCTTTGTCTCTCTATCTCCTCTCTGTATTTCCATCGATTCTCAGTCTATCCATTCTCTCTTTCAATTTCTCCATCCTCTCCCTCAATCCCTACACCCCCTATCAAATTGTCCATCCACATTCATCCACTCTGGATCCTTTCCTTCATTCTCCTCCCCTCCCCTCCCCTCCCTCCCTCCCTCCCTCCCTCTCGTTGACCATGATGCTCGCAAGCGATTCCTCCCTCCTCCTGCTATAAACATATATATGCATTAGGGGCCTCGTTCTTAAGAAGTGGCAAGCCGGTTAGGGTCCAGAACGGACAGAAATTTGAGAGCAGTTAAGCCCTGTCGTGGTGAGAAAGCCTCGTCCTCACATCGAATCAGACGTTAGGAGGTGACACTATGTTGCCCGCGAATAAGCCACACACACAAACACACACCCACACATCCACACACACACACACACGCGCACGCACGCACGCACGCACGCACGCACGCACGCACGCACGCACGCACGCACGCACGCACGCACGCACGCACGCACGCACGCACGCACGCACGCACGCACGCACACACACACACACACACACACACACACACACACACACACACACACACACACACACACACACACACAACACCCACACTTACCTTTTGTGTGGCGATGTAAGACTGCCCAAAGTGTCGTGCGCCAGTCAGTGCCCATATATTGGTCTCCAGTCCCCGACTTGCCCACGAGCGAAAATGTCACTTCGGACGCGCTTCGCCCGATTCGAGAAGTTTTAGGCTATAAATCGACCGTCGGCATTCAGCACCGCTCCTATTTCTTTGGAAGTGAAGTTTCCGTAATATACACACGTCATCGACTCGCTGTCGTATATGTAATCCGATCAGGACGGCCCAATCACGCCAAATGTGACGGATTCGATGCCGTGACTCCCATTTCGTCGTCTCGACTAGCTGCGTTCTATATTGATGTTCGATTGACGAGGTCACGGGCGCTGTATGTCCATTGCAGTCAATGCACCATACACTCCAATAACCAACCAACCTGGCTATCCGTCACCATCATCATCCCTTCTCTCTCTTCCTCCCTCTTCTCGTGTCTCTTTCCATTTCTTTCCCTCCAATTTAGCAATAAACCAGCAACGGCCTGCCATTCGTTCTCACGTCGTCTGAGTCTGCTATGTATGCACACTATGTAAATTTTACTGTTAAAGAAGTAATTTTCAGAACTTTTCTCTTTCAAGTAGATCTAAATATGCTGTGTGCGTAGAAATCTCATCGACTCCTCCACCTCAACCCGAGAAGGTTCGGTACTTCCCAGGTGTTTGCAGTTACTTTTGTATGCAGCCGTTTGTTGTCACCAGACCAAGAATGTCTCTCATGTCTATTCTGTGAATTTATACCTCTTGGGTAATTCTTCAGAAGTATGCTACGAATGAGTATTTATCGACATGCAATTCACATACAGCATACTGTTTCAAAAGAAACCCCACCTGGCTGCTAATCAGCTCATTTCAACTGACAACTCATTGAAGGAGCTGGCCCAAACTCCTTACTGACCACATATCGCACAAGCATGCGCTGAACTTTGGACTTTGGTTATTTATATTTGGCGATGGAACCGAAGCTCTTCGGCTCACCTGAAGCGAGTTCAGCGCGACCACGCGGTAATCATTTTACCTGCCTGGCTTTGAACAAGAACACTTGATCCGGTCGGTCCTACCTGGATCCCAGCTATCGTAGCTCTTTTCCTCAAAATCCCTACTCTCGTGGTGCGACGAGCTCAGTACCTTACAAGGCCAAGTACAAGGCCTCGTGACCTAATTGTCTTCAAGGTATCTTGGGCATGTGGATAGCGTGTATCTGCAGGACGTTCTCTCCACATCCCAACCTGCTGCACCTGCAATGCTACACTATTCGCGGTGCCATATCACTGTGAAAACACTGTCACGAGTGGATCTTTCAGTAGGCTGTCTCGCGGGGTTAATTATTTTCTACAACCAACAGCCACCGACTTATTACAGTTATCGCTAGCATGCTTTAGAAAAAGCAAAAGGTCATGTCTTGTGTTGGAAGGCCAGTGTATTCTTTGAATGAGTGTCATCTTTATTTCCGGCCTTCTGACAACCTTTTGCATGTTTTGCATGACTTCACATATCATCGGGTGTGCGCGTGGTGGGAATTGTATGAAATGCACATACAATTTCATAATATACTACTGATATTGCAAACAACATGTTTATACGTCATCAGCCCATGCAGTAATATACACTGATGCTAGTCGGGCGGTGTATTTATTATTCTGCTTGACTGTAGGGACATCGTCTGTAATGACATCCAGGTAGAATTTGTCCTTTTATTTTTTAGTCGTTTATGCAATTTTGTGCCAACTGTGTGCTCACAAAAGCGGTTTGAGCCGACAAAAATAAACGGCATAAACCTACCCTGTCAGTCACCCTGTGCCCTGTCAGCCCGGATGTGTGTCACCCGCTGCCCGTGGGCCCGGATGTATATCACCCGCTGCCCGTGGGCCCGGATGTGTATCACCCGCTACCGGTGGGCCCGGATGTGTATCACCCGCTGCCCGTGGGCCCGGATGTGTATCACCCGCTACCCGTGGGCCCGGATGTGTATCACCCGCTACCCGTGGGCCCGGATGTGTATCACCCGCTGCCCGTGGGCCCGGATGTGTATCACCCGCTGCCCGTGGGCCCGGATGTGTATCACCCGCTGCCCGTGGGCCCGGATGTGTATCACCCGCTACCAGTGGGCCCGGATGTGTATCACCCGCTGCCCGTGGGCCCGGATGTGTATCACCCGCTACCGGTGGGCCCGGATGTGTATCACCCGCTGCCCGTGGGCCCGGATGTGTATCACCCGCTACCCGTGGGCCCGGATGTGTATCACCCGCTACCCGTGGGCCCGGATGTGTATCACCCGCTGCCCGTGGGCCCGGATGTGTATCACCCGCTGCCCGTGGGCCCGGATGTGCATCATCCACTGTCCAGAAAGCCCGGATATGTGACTCATGTCCCGGAGTCCCGGATGTGTAATCTCCGCTGTCCCGGAGTCCCGGATTTGTAACCTCCGCTGTCCCGGAAGCCCGGATGTGTAACTTGCGCTGTCCCGGAAGCCCGGATGTGTAACACTTTCCCGGCTGGCCGCAGGACTATCCGAAGCTGTCGCAATCGTACTACGTGCTGCTGGAGTGTCTGTGCCAGGACCACATGGCATTTCTGTCGTCGCTGGAGCCGCAGGTGTTCCTCTACATGTTCGCCTCTATATCAGAGGGCCTCCAGGCGCTAGGTGGGAATCTCAACTACTTGACAGGTATACAGTTGAAACAGTTGTCGGCTGCAACAGTGGCGGCCCGACTGGCGGCCGACGCTGGTGTGCTCCCGACTCCGGGCGGGCCCTCCCACTCTTACTTGGCCTCACTCTCGGGTCTTGGTCTATGCTCTTTGCTGTTTTAATGCTAATGCGCTTTATTCTACGTCCAATGCTTGGATCCCTCACGTTTCTTCACTTTCTTCGCTTCCTTGACTTTCAATGGCGGTGTTGGGCTTTGATGCACGAGCGGATCAGTTGCTGCACCGTTATCCAGGTGTCGGTTCAAAGCACGCACGGTGTGTCCTACTGGTTAGTGTTGGTGTTTGTGGCGTCTGACTATATGCAGGCAGTCACAGCCCATAGCCAGAAGCAATGAACCACTACCGACGCCGACACCCCACTGGTCACCATGTGTTACACCAAACAAACCGCGTATGGAGTGGTTCGCGTCGTCTCATAAATATCCAACGAGAACGCCCTCGGTTTGCCTGTTATTTAGGGCGTGCTGCACAGTGCACATCGTGGTGCAAATAAAAACATTATTTTACCTGCAAATTGTCCATGCAACTGTTGAAAAGGTGAACTTGAACAACTGCATGCAAAGCTCTAAGTTGATCTGAGGACACGGCCTTGGACGTTTTGCCGATGAGGAGACCCCCGTCGTAGCTCCGGGCGTTGCAGTCCTCATCAACATGGCGCGACGGCGGCAGGTGGTGAGCCGTCGGCTGGCGACTGTGTACGATCTGAGTCACATGCACACACAAACACGGCTGGGGTGGGCGACTGTAGAGCAGAGCTGTGCATCTCCGCCCTTCGCCGTCCGCTCCATCCCCGGTACCATCAACCGTCTTTCACGCACCTGCAGTACGGCCTCTCATTTCACCTCCGCCCGGCACCGTCTACCGTCCCGCCCGCACCCCCGGTGTCTCCGAGCCTCTCCCCGCCCCCGCCCCCGCCCCCACTCCCAGTACCACCTACCGTCTCGCCTCCACCTGCCGTTGGAAGGTGTAATGGGCCGTTGTGGCCGGGTGGGTATCTGCGGTGTGCTGGCCGGCCAAGTAATCACCTCCCTGGAGCACAGCACGACCGTCGTCGGTCGGGCTCGGCGCACCGGTGCAGCCATCTCACCCTCGTCTGTCGCCTGTCCTGTGTCAGTCGGTGTACCGGTGGGTGATCGCACCCTCTGGTTGTAGTAGCTGAGTGTGTGCTATAGACTAGCGGCAGTGGCTGATTGTGTGCAACATCATAGCTGTAATGGCGGGCTGTGGGCTACGCTTCGTCTGTAATACAGGTCCACTGTTTCAACGTCTCCAGATATAATGCTATATGTGTAGCTTTTTCTTTAAGATAGTCCCATCACCCACAACAGTAAGAGGTCCCCTCCGTGGACTAGTGGGCAGCTAAAGCAATGACGTCCTTTACTCAAGGTATAGAAAACCTCAACCTTGAGACGGTATATGTGCAATTACGAGGGCTTCTCTAAGTCCTAAGGTACTCATCTGGGGCGCAAACGGGCTACTTTAATGGTAGACAGGCCCGCTCGACAAGAGAGTACCTCTTTTTTAAGTTCTGAAGAGTTTCACTCATGTCTGAAATCACCATGGGCCATCAGAAGGCCGTCGTTAAATATGAATGGCTTCTCCAGAGGGCAAACGGCTGTCCTGTAAACAGGAATCTCTTGGACAGAAGCAGGTCCACAAGAGGTGTGGAGATCACGGTAAGGTAGGGGAGGTTTTTGTGTTGTCATTCGTACCGGAGGCGTTCGTTCCGGATAGTTCTCTCCGGGTAGCTCACTCCGGACAGCTCAGCCCCGGTCAGTTCACCCCGGACAATCGCTGTATAACCTAGGCAGTTGAGGCGCCCCTAAACCCCAATAACAACCCCGGACACTTCACTCCGGATAGTTCACTCCAGATAGTGCACTCCGGGTAGTGCACTCCGGACAGTTCAGTTCCAGTCAGTTAACCCCGGACAGTTTGCCCCGACAGGCATCCTAAGCCAGCGGAGGATACCTAGACTGGTGGGCTACTGTTCTACGTCAAACAACTTGTGTGGAATTTCCCTATATTCAAGCTGGAAATGTTCAGCCCTGGACCTCACCCGGGACTTCGAGAGATCTCCAGCCCTGAACTGTAACGCATGGCTTTGGAAGCTGGTCGATCCTCCCGCAACTTTATGCATTTCGGCATCCTTGCATGTGTTAATTCTTGGTATGTAACAGGAATCGATGGTGTTGGTTGCTTCAATAAGATAGAAATTGACTCCTCTTACCACCTCAACCCCAGAACAGAGTTATTATTGACTCCTCTTACCACCTCAACCCCAGAACAGAGTTATTCGTGAGTTATTAGTGCGCGTTTTGTTCTTGGGGGCAGAGTTATTACCTCTTTTTGGACTAGTGTGTTTTTGTCCTGTGTGGTGTGTCTGTTGTTCCCGTAAACATTCTTGAAATTAAAAAAGCATGCCGCATGTGGTGTCAACGTAACGATAGCACTGTGGAGGCAATGTTGACATGACAGTAGCACGATGTGGACAGTGTTGACGTGATGGTGACAAAGTGAGGAAAGTGTGAACGTGATGGTGACGAGATGATTGGCAGTGTTGACGCGATGGTGACGAAGCGAGGGCAATGTTGAGGTGACCGTAGCACGGTGGGGACAGTAATGCGGGGACTACGTGGTATTCCTATTGGGATTTTCCCACCCAGCGGCCGAAGGCTGTGCATCAATACATCCTTTGGCTTGGCAAATTGTATCGGGGTGTTGGTGGCGGTGCTGGCTGGTTGTGCTGCGTGTTTTCAGATACCAGCCAACGGCCGGGTCCCCACACCAAGTTCGGCAAGGTGGGACCCGTGCTCGGTAAGCGCGCCGGACCCTGCCCCACTCCACACTCGCAGAGGCGGACACCTGTCCCCCTCCGCACTCCAGGGGACGCGTGTTTCCCTCTCCACTTGGTGGGACGCCAGCCTATTTCTGTTTCCTGACCACACACATAGACTACAGCGAAATACTTGCATGGCTTGGAAATATTTGTTAGCTTGCGTGGCCATTTAGCGTCCTCCGTGCAGCTCGGTCGGCCGGTGTGGTGGAGGCCGTAGTGCTTGCCGTGCCGCCCGCTCAGGCTAAGGTCACTGGCCTGGCGCCTCATGCCTTCTGGTACAGCCGGTAGTGCCTCGGTACGTCCGTCCTCTCCCTCTGTCGGTCGACCGACTTACCCTGAGCATGGCTTAATAGGCGCGGGCCACACAACGGCCTACCAGTTGTGTTGTCGCTCCACTCGTGGACTGACTGCCCCCGGCCATGGCCGCAGTGGTACGTGTCGGTGTAGAGGTAGCAGCCCAGTTCCCTCACTCGGCTGGTCGCCTGCCTACCCCGCCCTGCCACCTGACTGCCCCCGGCCATGGCCGCAGTGGTACGTGTCGGTGTAGAGGTAGCAGCCCAGTTCCCTCACTCTGCTGGTCGCCTGCCTACCCCGCCCTGCCACCTGACTGCCCCCGGCCATGGCCGCAGTGGTACGTGTCGGTGTAGAGGTAGCAGCCCAGTTCCCTCACTCGGCTGGTCGCCTGCCTACCCCGCCCTGCCACCTACCTGACTGCCCCCGGCCATGGCCGCAGTGGTACGTGTCGGTGTAGAGGTAGCAGCCCAGTTCCCTCACTCTCGGCTGGTCGCCTGCCTACCCCGCCCTGCCACCTGACTGCCCCCGGCCATGGCCGCAGTGGTACGTGTCGGTGTAGAGGTAGCAGCCCAGTTCCCTCACTCGGCTGGTCGCCTGCCTACCCCGCCCTGCCACCTGACTGCCCCCGGCCATGGCCGCAGTGGTACGTGTCGGTGTAGAGGTAGCAGCCCAGTTCCCTCACTCGGCTGGTCGCCTGCCTACCCCGCCCTGCCACCTGACTGCCCCCGGCCATGGCCGCAGTGGTACGTGTCGGTGTAGAGGTAGCAGCCCAGTTCCCTCACTCGGCTGGTCGCCTGCCTACCCCGCCCTGCCACCTGACTGCCCCCGGCCATGGCCGCAGTGGTACGTGTCGGTGTAGAGGTAGCAGCCCAGTTCCCTCACTCTGCTGGTCGCCTGCCTACCCCGCCCTGCCACCTGACTGCCCCCGGGCCATGGCCGCAGTGGTACGTGTCGGTGTAGAGGTAGCAGCCCAGTTCCCTCACTCGGCTGGTCGCCTGCCTACCCCGCCCTGCCACCTGACTGCCCCCGGCCATGGCCGCAGTGGTACGTGTCGGTGTAGAGGTAGCAGCCCAGTTCCCTCACTCGGCTGGTCGCCTGCCTACCCCGCCCTGCCACCTGACTGCCCCCGGCCATGGCCGCAGTGGTACGTGTCGGTGTAGAGGTAGCAGCCCAGTTCCCTCACTCGGCTGGTCGCCTGCCTACCCCGCCCTGCCACCTGACTGCCCCCGGCCATGGCCGCAGTGGTACGTGTCGGTGTAGAGGTAGCAGCCCAGTTCCCTCACTCGGCTGGTCGCCTGCCTACCCCGCCCTGCCACCTGACTGCCCCCGGCCATGGCCGCAGTGGTACGTGTCGGTGTAGAGGTAGCAGCCCAGTTCCCTCACTCGGCTGGTCGCCTGCCTACCCCGCCCTGCCACCTGACTGCCCCCTGGCCATGGCCGCAGTGGTACGTGTCGGTGTAAGAGGTAGCAGCCCAGTTCCCTCACTCGGCTGGTCGCCTGCCTACCCCGCCCTGCCACCTGACTGCCCCCGGCCATGGCCGCAGTGGTACGTGTCGGTGTAGAGGTAGCAGCCCAGTTCCCTCACTCTGCTGGTCGCCTGCCTACCCCGCCCTGCCACAGGGAGTCGGTAGCTCGGTGGTTAATCTGGGCGTCTGGGACACCAGAGGTCCGGGGTTCGGTTTCCCGCGGTGCTGCTCACCCTTCCTGTCAGGGTGAGAGGCAGGCGACGCGATATAGCTCCGGCTGGTGTGTCGTAAAGCCACACAAACGGCAACCCCACTCTGCCATGGTTTCACGCCAATGCTGCTGCTGCATTTATTGCTGACGACAAAACTGATGTGATACTACTGCTGAACGGTATGACTGCCACACGAATTACTGCTCGCAATTTTCCTTTTACGCGACAGAACTGACACACGACAGTACTGCTGCATACTTTACTGCTCCCGACATTGCTTCTACAACTGCCTCCAACATGGCTTCTACACGACGTTACTCATTCGGACTACTGTTCCTGACATGACTTATACGTGACGTTACTGACACACGACGTTACTGCTACACAGCGTTGCTACGACAGACTACACCCGCTGCATTATTTCAGGGCGACGCTACGGCTACGCTGCATTACTACCGTAGACTTCGCAGCACCCCTGGTCGACGCTTCGTAATACCCGGGTAGCATTGGGTGTGGCATTGTATGCTTTTTGGAGAGAAGCTTGTACACCAAATATAAATTTGGGTATGGAATTCCTCACTTCCATATTTGAAAAATGATTTGGATATTGATGACATGGATATATAAGATACACCTAACACCTAATAACCCAGCATTTGGCTGGGTTCATGCTCCTGACGTCACTTGTACGTCACATTGCAATGTAGCGCCGACAATGTACTGAGGCATCAGTGTGCTGGGCGGGAGGTAAATTTGCAAGGTTTCAACAGCAGATTTATGGCTGGGAAGCCAGACGGACACCGATGCCATCAATTTCCTTTGGGGATTATACAACATATATTTTCCATAAAAACCTTACGATTTGGTTTGAAGTTCCCACTATCTCATTTGCACCATTCTACTTCACCTTAGTGGATATGGTTCGCCAGTGTTTTTCTCATCATTACAATGTTTTGATGCGCTCACACTAGTGTTCCGAATAATTTTGTCCTTCCACCTTACTAAAACCCTTGTACGCTCAGCGGAGCCTGGGATCCCATGGTGAAGTACCCTTATCTCCATTTTATGCCATAGTGATTGCTTTAAGTACGTAGCTATTCCCGCCGGAAAACGCTTGGCTTTTCCACGTTACTCAATGCCAAGAATGACTCGGGTACAGATCATGGTGTCTCATTTTAGCCAGGGCAAAGTTATGCAGGTAGTTATTGCAGCATTTTGTAGTGAAGAGGTACCGTGGGGACGTGGTGTGAATTTTGTCCAGCCTCCATCGTGTTTGTCAAGATGTCAACAACTAAACGGCGGCGTTCACCGCTGTTTAGTCGACCACACGGTGAGCAGTGGACATGAACAGTATCGCGGAGAGAACGTTAGCTCCCTTAAACGGTCCTTTAACCAGGCTAACGATCCGTCCATGCCATAAATCATGCGTAGGTCGAGGAGTCAAGTTGTATAAAAAAAAATGCTGGATTAAGAACAAGTGAACTCCCGTGCATATAATATCCGGACACTTCTGGGTTTCCGGCCGGGCCGTCACACTTGATTCTTTAATATCTGTTTGATATAGCGTTTGAAGTCCGAATCCCTTGACTCAGAATTAGTTCGGGTCTTTTAGTTTTGACTTTTTTGCAGTTAGTACCCTTCGAAGTACGCGCTTGTTTTGTTCGGAGAAAAGATTTTGCGGCGGACCTTGCCGGAGCCGATTCAGCCGGCATGGATGAGCCAAGGGCCAGCTCGCCAGCGGCCGCTCCCGTGGCTATGTCGTCATGTCGTCACGTCACGTGATCTGCGTGCGCTGAGACTGAGCGACCGCGTGGCTGGTGTCACTCCGATGGATGGTGCCGCGTTGTAGGGTTGTGCGCGGCATAAAGCCGAGCCAAGGATTGCGATAAACAAGGGCCGTGAATCGGCGCGGTATCTATGCTAATTCGACAGTTTTGCAGGGTTCATGCAGGGATGAGGCACGTGTGCCATATTCGGCAGATGCGGCACACTATCTTGCGAAGTTTCGGTCGATTTCTACTAATCGGAAGTGGATTGTTTGCTATGCGCATGGGTATGGCAAAAATGAAGCAACTATTTCCGCAAGCGGATTCCTCGACCAAATATCGAGCACGCATCCAAAATTTGGATGCACTGAACCGAATTGTCCAAATAGGTTTTGCTTATTTCTGGAATTCCTGCACCTAACTGAAAATTTGACTGGACTCTGTGCATATCTTCACGGGCTGCCAAGAGAATGTACTTGCGGTCGGTCGACATGTTTCTTGTTGCGGGATGATGCCCGATCTTGTGCCTCCAGCAGAGCCCTTTGGCCCAAATCTTGCCCTCGCTGGTCAGCGCCCTCGATGGCATCTTGTAGCGTATGTAGTGAGTACTATGCACAAAACAGTGATGTGTACCAGCAATGTTGGAGCGCTCAAATTTATTGCAGAAGTGCCCCGCACCTGAGGAACTTTAGGAGCAGTGTAGCTCAGAGTAATTGGGCGCGAATGATGAACTCTGGTCGAAGCGCCCTAAAGCCCAAATAACTAACTAATTAGCTCAGAGTAAGCATATGCACTTGCAATACAACCGCGTGGAAGCGATATCCGAATTGCAATACAACCGCGTGGAAGCGATATCGGAATTAGTTATACATGCGGCGGTAATGTCGCGTAGAAGCAATACGTGACGGTAATGTCGCGTTGGAGCGATGTCGAGAGCAGTGACATCCGTAGAAGTACTGTTGAGGTAAGCAGTGACATCTGTAGAAGTACTGTTGAGGTAAGCAGTGACATCCGTAGAAGTACTGTTGAGGTAAGCATTGACATCTGTACAAGTGCTATTGAGGTAAGCAGTGACATCTGTATAAGTACTGTTGAGGTAAGCAGTGACATCCGTAAAGGTACTGTTGAGGTAAGCATTGACATCTGTACAAGTGCTATTGAGGTAAGCAGCGACATCTGTGCAAGTACTGTTGAGGTAAGCAGTGACAACTGTAAAAGTACTGTTGAGGTAAGCAGTGTCATCCGTAGAAGTACTGTTGAGGTAAGCAGTGATATTTGTAGAAGTGCTGTTGACGTAAGCAGTGACATCTGTTGTGCGGAAGTAACGTCGGGATCAGTGGGCATTGGGAATTACATATAGCAGTGATGTCGCGTAGAAATGATGTTTGGAGAAGTAAAGTATCTGGCAGTGATATGTCATAGAAGTGATGTGTGTTGCAGTAGAGTCTGTAGCAGCAATGCTCGTGATGTCGGAGCAGCTTTGTCGCAAACAGTAAACGCATTAGCAGTAGCCAGAGCTCCCCCAACGACGGCGTCGGATGGTAGAGGTGGCGGCTCCATACCTACCCTGCACTGGTGAACAAACTGCCTATCAACCATGATCGTGGTGCGGATCGGTGTAGAGGTAGCGGCTCCATCCTTACCTTTACTGGTGAAAAGACTGCCCCTCAACTATGACCTCCGTGATCGAGGTCAGTATATAGGTGCCTCTCAACTATGACCTCCGTGATCGAGGTCAGTATATAGGTGGCTGCTTTTTCCCCTCCAGTTCGACAGACTGACCCCGGTCATGACCTCATTGGAACGGCCGGCGGTGTTGACACGCTGTCACGGGCTGGTACGGCCGGTGGTGTTGACACGCTGTCACGGGCTGGTACGGCCGGTGGTGTTGACACGCTGTCACGGGCTGGTACGACCGGCGGTGTTGACACGCTGTCACGGGCTGGTACGGCCGGTGGTGTTGACACGCTGTCACGGGCTGGTACGGCCGGCGGTGTTGACACGCTGTCACGGGCTGGTACGGCCGGTGGTGTTGAGACGCTGTCACGGGCTGGTACGGCCGGTGGTGTTGACACGCTGTCACGGGCTGGTACGACCGGCGGTGTTGACACGCTGTCACGGGCTGGTACGGCCGGGGTGTACAACTACGGCGCGTGTTGACACGCTGTCACGGGCTGTACGGCCGGTGGTGTTGAACGCTGTCACGGGCTGGTACGGCCGGTGGTGTTGACACGCTGTCACGGGCTGGTACGACCGGCGGTGTTGACACGCTGTCACGGGCTGGTACGGCCGGTGGTGTTGACACGCTGTCACGGGCTGGTACGGCCGGCGGTGTTGACACGCTGTCACGGGCTGGTACGGCCGGTGGTGTTGAGACGCTGTCACGGGCTGGTACGGTTAAGTGGTTCTTCGAGGGTGACACGCTGTCGGGCTGGTACGGCCGGCGGTGTTGACCGCTGTCACGGGTGTACGGGGTGGTGTTAGAGCTGTCACGGGCTGGTACGGCCGGTGGTGTTGACACGCTGTCACGGGCTGGTACGGCCGGTGGTGTTGACACGCTGCGACCTCCACTGAGACCATGTGAACCTTTTGTTCCAGTGACCTCTGCTGGTGCCACAATTGGTGTCAGGCTGATGTGCTGTGCTGTGCTGTGCTGTGCTGTGCT
Source organism: Ashinkailepas kermadecensis (assembly GCA_034440615.1). Lineage (NCBI taxonomy): Eukaryota > Metazoa > Arthropoda > Thecostraca > Neolepadidae > Ashinkailepas > Ashinkailepas kermadecensis. Next base: position 67,767 of record JAOTOM010004145.1, read on the forward strand.
GTGCTGTGCTATCGCCCGGACGTGTGACGTGGTCAGTGTGGTCCGTTATATAGAGCTGATTTGTTGTAGGAGAATGGAGTGGCTTGTGTTAACCCGGTGCTTGTTGAAATCATTATTGTCCCCTCATACCCTTCTTCGCGAGTGAACCAGAAGGCAAGTACGGGTGGATTCAATTAGGCACATACAAAAGATGCTCAACCCATTCGCCACCTAACCTTGGTTTTACCTAGACTAGCTATATTTGGGTATCTTTATACTATGACTAGAACTATGACACAACTACGAGCACCTATTGAATTCCGAATGACATCGAGTTGTGCGTAATGTCAGCTATACATCACCAGGTGAGATAGACAGTGACAGTTGAGAAGGGGACTGAGACTCGATGCTCCTCATAAGGTCAAGTGGGTGCTGACAGCTGGGGCAGTGGGATGACACTCAATGTTTCCCACCAGGTCAGATTTACGGACAGCTGACAGTGGAGAGGGGATGAGACTTGGTGTGCATCACAAGGCAGATAAATGGTCACAGGTGTAATGGGACTGACGCTTAATGCTCCTCATGAGGACCGATAGACGTTGACAATCGAGATTGGGATTCGATCCTCTTCACAATCCCAGGTGAATCTGACTACTAAGGGAGAGGGGTCTGAGATTCAATGCTTCTCACAAAGCTGGGATCGAGCCGGGCTGACGTCGTAGTGTTATTGGGTGGTTCAGATTCGGCCGGCGGTGGGTGCCGCTGTGCGCGAAGCTGGCGGCCACCAGTGGTGACTACACGGGCCCCCTGCTGATTGCGTGCGGGTCGGTCTGTCCACGTGAACGCTCTTCATTGGTGGCCTCCCTGCTGCCACATACGCCACCGTGTGTGTGCTCCTCTGACATCTGTCTGACATGGATGCCGCCCTGTGTATGCTCCTGACGTCTGCCCCTCCCCTGCTACAGACACCATGGTGTGCACCGGCTGCTGCGCTACCCTCGACCACATCGTTACCTTCACGTTCAAACAGCTCGCCCAGAAAGGTGGGTGGACGTCGGGCGGCCGAGTCGCAGCCTTGCCGATCGGGGTGACATGTGGCAGACAAAGACACAAGCCGCTGGCGCAGACTCAGACCCACTGTGGGTTGTCGAGCGCTGTTGAAGGCCGGGTTACAGTCAGCAGGCGTGATTGCTAGTGGTATGTGCGCAAAACGACAATGTAGTCTACGCGTTCAAGGCCAGGGGGGCCAGGAAACCAGGGGGGTCCATGTCCTTATTTTCAGGAAGCATCAGATTGAATAGGGAAAATAGCAAATTAAGATGAGCAGGGTACGAAACCAGGGGGAGGGGTTCGGATCCCCGACCCATCCGCCCGGAATATCCAGCGATGTGCTCGTTCATGTCTAAATAACCACCACAGTATCTCTCCCCTCCCTGAAATGACAGCAACCATGCGAAACTGTCACATGTTAATTGTGCTGCCAAACATGGGACGGCACGTGCAGGAATATTTTCGACGGCTGACGATAAGCTGGCGCGGTTTCCTCAGTCCTCGTTGGTAAATAGTTCCGCTGCTGTGATTCGTCAACCTGACTTCTCTGCTGACCGCTATTTATACTTCCGCCAGTTATGTACAACGCGATATCCTCAAAATGCTACGTCATTGTAATCAAGAGCCGTATGTGGAGCGATGGTTCACATTTGCGCGTTGCTGGCAATAGCTCTAATTACAGCGCAAGATGTCTGCTTCACGCATGGCATCTCCTTCGTGCCGTGGCACTGAGCTGATGCTTGGTAGTGAACATGTGCTTGGCATTCATCAGTTTACTGCAAGCTATTCAACGTTTTTGGCAGCCCATTAAAACGACCTTGTTCATGACCCTCATTACAAGTACGACGTCGACAGGTCCATGCCACGGAATGTCTGATACGTGTGCCGTTTGATTACTGGCGGCTGGTGTGTCCTAAGACCCGGTTTTTCGGTCCAATTTCGGTCTCGTTCTCGTACTATTCATGTCCAGTTCGCGTCGTATGTCGTTCTGTCCGTTTCGCTTCCACTCGGCTGCATTTGTAGTCCGTCCAATCTGGTTGCCGTCCCGCTTGCTTTGTTTTCGGGCCGTCGAGTCACTTCCGTTCCGTATCCATTTCCGCACTACACGTGTGCTGTGGAGTGCGGAATCCGTGTCCCATCTCGCTCCCGTGCCAACTTTGGACGCCGTCGTTGTTCTGTTTACCTGTTCTGTTTTCCGTCGTGTTGTTCTCCCATTCCGTTCTCTTTGTGCGTGTCAAGAGCTGGCCGTAGCTCCCCCACACCGAAGTGTGTGGAAGTGTATGGTATTTCGCATACGTATTGGTCGATAGACGGGGTGAGGAAGGATGTGCGGGTTCGCAGGCATTTCGCGCACCGATAAACACGGTGACGCTAGCTGAACAGCCTTGCGCGAATGCTAGATGACTGATGCATTTTATAAAGGACGAGGGTTGGAAACAAAAACTGACTAAACTCTTTGTAAGGCAATTATGTGGCTAAAGTTGTTTGTATCGGGTTAAACTCGTATCAACTATACAACAAGCAAAAGTTCGGTATCACAATTTGCAGAATTAGGCTTTTGAACTGTATTTGATTGCTCTGAAGAAGAAAGAAAACGGATCGTCGTATGTTTATTTCAATATTTAAAACATCAGTCATGCACTTACAAGTCAGCAGATCTATAAATGTGGGAAATAGTTACTCAACAAACTTAAAGAGAAAGTCTATGTCGCAATGGACTGCCGTCTCATGCTGCTATAGGCTGCTAACAAAGAAGAAGTAAGGTCAAGTCACAGACAACTATAGAAGTGGGTTTCTCCTGCAACCTAGGATGTGCTTGTGGTCGATTCATAAGTTCTTCGCTGACGAGGGTACGGTAGCCCATATGGTGCCTGCGCACGGCATCTCTATTAGCTCACGTGATGTTTTTGTTAGCCGATCGTCTATAACGGCGCCTTATGCTGATTTAGGCATTTTCTAGTTCATGGATAAATGTATTAGGCCACGGAGATTTGTTTGCACTATTATGATTTGGGCAGTTGTGGACCACGGGTTTCAGGGAACATGCCGTCCAATCTCACGTTACCGTCGTAAAGCAGTGACACATCGGTAGCTTTACCGTATTGTCAAACCAGAGTGAAAACCGTAGAATGCCAATATGCGCAATACGATACACTGCGGCGGAGAATGGAAGTTATTATCCCTTGCTTGTAATTACATTACAGTTCATGTGTAGTGAGGCGCAATGGTTGCAGTGAATACTAGTCAATGTTTGCGACGCAGTGTCCCGCTTGCTCCATCTAGTGTCTGTTATTGGGACGTAATACACCTGTGCGCGCTGTAGGTAAGAAGAAGCCGGCTCACAGTGTGAGCGGCGAGGCGATCCTGCAGATCCTGGAGCGGCACCCAGAGGTGTTGCAGCAGCTGTTGGCAACCGTGCTGAACATCATCATGTACGAGGACTGCCGCAACCAGTGGAGCATGTCGCGGCCACTGCTCGGACTGGTCCTGCTCAACGAAGAGGTACGCACTTGTGTTCACTGACACACACACACACATACACATACACACACACACACACACACACACACACACACACACACACACACACACACACACACACTCATACAGACACATGCACACACATACATACATATACGTGCACACGTATGCACGTATATATATATATATATATATATATATATATATATATATATATATATATATATATAGATATATGTGTATATATATATATACTGATGAAAACTCGGCGCAGGTGAATAATATTCATATCAAATCTGCATACAGTTTCAGTACGACATCGTACCTTCTTCAGTGCCACCTTGCGCCATGTGTTCACCACATTCGATAATAAAAACAATTCATGCTAATATGAAAATCAGGTGTTAATCGAAGCTGGCTAGGACACCTCCGATTAAGCACAACTAAGTAGCCACGCATCGGATAATCTAACAGGCGAATCCAAGATGAAACCGATGGGCACAAAATGACCTTGCTGTCGACGTGCCCCTAAACAGCAATCCACCACCTACCACAAGATGAAACCGTCACATGCCAACACGCGTGTTAAAAATGTAACGTAGCATGCGGTGTTGAAGATAAAATTTACGACAACAAAAGCCAGGTTACCAAAGGTCTCGATATATATATATATATATATATATATATATGTATATATATATATATATATATATATATATATATATATATATATATATATATATATATATATGAATAAGAATACCTTGAAAGCAGGCCGCCTCTGTACGTGACGCATTATGCGTACCTCGTCCATGGTAGAGATTGTTTATGAAAACGACGGCACATTCGGGGTTGATTACTTCCTTGTTCGTTTGCTCGATGTTTTATGTTAATCTGTATCTTTAATCTGTATAAGGTATCTCCAAAGTTATTGATATGTTTGTTATTGCTTCGAATTCGTCCGATCGATTATCAAGACAGACTGGAGCCGAACCACGGCGGTAAATATAAGGGAGTTCGAATGCTACTGTTGGTGAAGTTGAGTACACAACATCGTAACATAGATATGGGCATTAACATACTGAGTTTTGGGCTGACTAAAAAAAGCATTACGGCTTTAGGTGCCAGTTTCCAGGAGATAAAGTTGGTCGGGTATGATTTACGGCGGATTGTTCAGCTCTTGCACATGTATGTTCTTGTATGCACATGTATGGAATACGTCTGTCATAAATGAACTTACTACATGAGGTCGGTGGCGAACACGGGAGCTCGCATCTGGAAGGTTTAAGTATGATACTTTAACCCGCGAGTCATTAGAAGGCTTTCCATCTCCCCTTGGTTTACCTTGAATAGCGCTGAGCTGCTGCCGATATCGAACTGAAACTTCAGGTGCGTACAAAAGAACAACTGGGCGACGCATCGAAAAAAACCTTCGGAGTCCAAGGTAATTGCAGTTCAGTTAAATATGACGTAATAAGGCTATTTATAGGTGATCACATTCCGGCACTAATTGCCCATTAATGGAAGCTTAAAATGAATACATGCGCGCGACTGAACGCCTTTGGATTCGACCAGCATGACTTCATGTGTGTCAGGTCAATCCAACCCATCCATTGCGTGATTCAAGGTCATAGGTCAAAAGTGTGTATGTATTGCATTTTCTTGTATTTCGGAAGTGCGTGGATGCACTGACGACGACAAATGTCAATTTATGAACCTTACACCCACCAATGACCTAGGATATGACCAGATATCATCGCTGAGGTCATTGGGCTTTTTCAAAATTTAAGACGTTACTGACAATTTCTTGTTCTCACTTACCTGCGGTAAAAGTGGACGTTTAATTCAAATTCAGCACTTAAGCTTACTCCGGCGTTGTCATAATTTATTACCCTGTGATGGGACTCCAATTAAGGGCGGTATGGCGTTGTATGTATGTATGTATGTATGTATGTATGTATGTATGTATGTATGTATGTATGTATGTATGTATGTATATATATATATATATATATATATATATATATATATATATATATATATATATATACGCACGCGCGCACGCACGCACGCACGCACGCACGCACGCACGCACGCACGCACGCACGCACGCACGCACGCACGCACGCACGCACGCACGCACGCGCGCACGCACACACACACACACACACACACACACACACACACACACACACACACACACACACACACATACATACATACATACATACATACATACATACATATATACATACATATATACATACATATATATATATATATATATATATATATATATATATATATATATATATAAACAATGTCACTTTGTTACTTTGCGGTTATTGCGGTTATTGCGGTTATTTTGCGGTTATCATCCGAGCTAGACCTGATCCAATCCGATGTATGACCAAGTTTGGCCGCTTTTGTGACCGGTGTGGACTTGCGGCAGTATTTCGCCAGTCTGCGGGAGCAGATGATTCAGAGCCACCCTCCAGAGCGGGTGCCAGTGATACGGGCCGCGTTCGACTCCCTGATGGACGGAATCGAGCGAAACCTGCTCACCAAAAACCGCGAGAGGTGAGAAGGCCTGGCTCCACGTAGCGGTGCTCGTGGCTCCTCGGCAGTCTGGCTGGCGACAGGCGCCGACGGTGCTATTGATTCGATAGTGAGAATGGGTTGTATTTAGTCATGATTGATAGTGACGGGAGTGTTGTGCTGCGGCCCTGGGCGGCGCCGTCGAACTGCCTCCCCCTCGCCTCCTGACGACATGCTCTGTCGTGTTGTGCTGCGCCCCTGGACGACGCTACCAGACTGCCTCCCCTCGCCTACTGACAACATGCTCTGTCGTGTTGTGCTGCGGCCCTCGACGGCGCCATCACACTGCCTCCCCTCGCCTACTGACAACATGCTCTGTCGTGTTGTGCTGCGCCCCTGGACGACGCCACCAGACTGCCTCCCCTCGCCTACTGACAACATGCTCTGTCGTGTTGTGCTGCGCCCCTGGACGACGCCACCAGACTGCCTCCCCTCGCCTACTGACGACATGCTCTGTCGTGTTGTGCTGCGCCCCTGGACGACGCCACCAGACTGCCTCCCCTCGCCTACTGACGACATGCTCTGTCGTGTCTGACTCTGTCGTGTTGTGCTGCGCCCCTGGACGACGCCACCAGACTGCCTCCCCTCGCCTACTGACGACATGCCCCGTGGTGTCTGACTCTGTCGTGTTGTGCTGCGGCCCTGGACGACGCCATCAGACTGCCTCCCCTCGCCTACTGACGACATGCTCTGTCGTGTCTGACTCTGTCGTGTTGTGCTGCGCCCCTGGACGACGCCATCAGACTGCCTCCCCTCGCCTACTGACGACATGCTCTGTCGTGTCTGACTCTGTCGTGTTGTGCTGCGCCCCTGGACGACGCCACCAGACTGCCTCCCCTCGCCTACTGACGACATGCTCTGTCGTGTCTGACTCTGTCGTGTTGTGCTGCGCCCCTGGACGACGCCATCAGACTGCCTCCCCTCGCCTCCTGACGACATGCTCTGTCGTCTTGTGCTGCGGCCCTGGACGACGCCACCAGACTGCCTCCCCTCGCCTACTGACGACATGCTCTGTCGTGTCTGACTCTGTCGTGTTGTGCTGCGCCCCTGGACGACGCCACCAGACTGCCTCCCCTCGCCTACTGACGACGACCTGCCCCGTGGTGTCTGACTCTGTCGTGTTGTGCTGCGCCCCTGGACGGCGCCATCAGACTGCCTCCCCTCGCCTACAGACGACGACCTGCCCCGTGGTGTCTGACTCTGTCGTGTTGTGCTGCGGCCCTGGACGACGCCATCAGACTGCCTCCCCTCGCCTACTGACGACATGCTCTGTCGTGTCTGACTCTGTCGTGTTGTGCTGCGCCCCTGGACGACGCCATCAGACTGCCTCCCCTCGCCTACTGACGACATGCTCTGTCGTGTCTGACTCTGTCGTGTTGTGCTGCGCCCCTGGACGGCGCCATCAGACTGCCTCCCCTCGCCTACAGACGACGACCTGCCCCGTGGTGTCTGACTCTGTCGTGTTGTGCTGCGGCCCTGGACGACGCCATCAGACTGCCTCCCCTCGCCTACTGACGACATGCCCCGTCGTGTCTGACTCTGTCGTGTCGTTGTGTGCACACACACATTTATATCCACTGCACTGACATTCGATTTAACCTGACGTTGTCTTGTGTTGGAAATTATGGCGAGTGGAAAAGCTGCGCCCCGTGACTTTTGGCATGCATCTTTATACCTGACCTCACTTTTTTCCATGAGGTTTCGACAGAAGTGTAAATTACAGCAATAATTGCAACCATTTTCGGCAATTTGACTAATTACAGGGTGGATAAAACTGTTTTGGCAATGCCAGTGATTTCAGCTCATTGTAACCGGACAAAATTTGCTTTAATTGGCTGTAGAGCTGGAATGCATAGAGCTCAATTGTTACACTCGTTATCTGTTGTTACAGTTCATCGTTTTGAAACAAGGAAAACGCTAACGAACATCCATGCTGCAAACACTAGTTTCCGTCTGAAACAAGGAGAACAACATTTGTAACTGTTAATCCGCTCACTTCTCTGGACGAAAAACCATAGTAATATAGTAATTCGCCTGAAGTCACACTTTTTTAACAAAATTTTATTTCATAGTCTTCCATCAATCCAAACGTGATTCATGTTCATCACAGGTGACGTTTGCACCTCGCTTGGAAACCCAATACAAGAAATGTTACGTCATCTAATCCAATAACACATCTTTAAAGCTGATGGATTCCTCGAATGCGTGCACAAATTGAGTGCGATTTTTTTCATCATGTATTGTACATGTATGATGTATATATACATGAAGATTTGATAAATATGTCGAGTCAATTTATATATATATTATTGCCTCCTGTATTATTATGTTATTACTATGTTGCTATAGTACTACTACAGTCACAGGTCATCAGGTCCTCAAATATGAAAGTAAAATACAAGCTTGGTTAAACAGCCAGTTGTTGCGGATGGGCAGCGTGCACCGCACTTGGTGGTGGTTCCTGTTTGGACGTAGTACAATGTATTTTGACAGCTCATTTTAAAATTAATGCATTGTTTCCGAAATCCATTGCACTGTTATCGAATGCGTGCTCCAGAGCCGACGTCGACCTTTATGTCGCAAACCTGAAAAATGTAATATGCCGAATCGGCGAAATCAGCAAAGCTTTTTGCCGAAACAGGTGCATCATGTCCCGAAATTGAACGCAAAGGCAACTTGAATACGGAGCAACAATTAAGGTTGATATAAGATACGTTGATATCGCGTCGGACGCAGACGGTGCGCGTGCGCGTGCAGTTCGGCGGCGACGCGAGACTGACCCGTGTGCGGCGGCGCAGGTTCACGCAGAACCTGACCACGTTCCGGCGCGACGTCAACGACCCCTCCAAGAGCGCAGCGGTGCCCAGCGCGGCCGGCCCCTACGACTCTGCCATGGTGACGTAGCGCCGGCGGTCGGCCTCGCTCGAGGGCCGCCCACCGGGACCACCCCGCCATCGCCAGACAGTCTTTCCAGGCGGCGGATCGCCGCCGCGCACGTCGCGCCAGTGCGCCGCCCGCCGATCGCCGATGGTGTAGCTGCCGCACGTGTACTCGGCCGCCCACTGTTTTCTATGTACGGCTGCAATTACGGCTCCCACAACTGATGTACTACTGAATAAATACATGTCATATGTGTGCGCGGCGGTTTGGGTGCGCGGGAGCGACGACGGCGGCGGCACCCAACGGTGGGCGCTGAGGCGAACAGAGCCGCTGTGTCATGCTGTTTTATTCAGTACCGAGGCGACTACAGCAGACTGCGGCACCAGCACGTCCGGCACAGCACAACAGATAGGCCAGCGCGGCCAGAGACAGCGGAGAGAACAGAGACGGGCCTTATTGCACAACGGCTACGAGGAGAAGGTAGATATATCTATGAGACGGTACTAGGGAATACGTTGACTGTACAGTGGGTGACGGGACCTGCGCATCGAGCGGTCGGTTCCGTCGGCCCTGGACGCAGTATTGCTACACACATAGGACTCGTTATACACACAACACTTAGCTCCAGCCTTGCTCCCACTCACACGCTACCAACAAAACAACTCATAAAATGGCACGCGGGAGTGTTTATCAAATGTACACATTCGTTGTGAGAACCTTGCTGGACAGCAGCGGCTGGCAGCGAGGCGCTGCCACCGCCCGCCTCTGTACCTACAACATCGAGGACAAACGCTGGAAGCTCGAGATTATTCGAAGCGGCTCGATGCGCCGGCAAGTGGCGCAAATTTACCGAGGATTTTGGCACGCACACGGCAGCAGCTTGTGAAGCCAACACGGCTGGAGGAGGAATGGCGGCGACTGAAAGACCAACTAGGCGATGCAACGCCTCCGGTAAATTTGGCCAGTAAGAAAATAAACGGCATTGAGAGGTTCGCCATCGTAAATGGAATGCATATGTTCCAGTTGTACAATGCATGGTGGCCGGCGGCCATCCGCACGGCGTGGCGACGAGAGACTGCTTCATCCTATCTGAGGTCTGCTAGTTGCACACCGACATCTACTGGCACGGCTATCGTTGGCACATGGCGTCTTGTCCCTGCTCGACACTGTATGGAAGCACTATTAGTTCCACCCATTCGCTATTCACAGTTGCCGCCGACGCCGGCCGGCGGCGCGACGCCAGCGCCCCTGTCGGCCGCTGAGCGCAACACTGTGGGCGTTTGTGTGCGGTGCGGTGCGGCGCGAGCGTATGTACAGTACACGACGGCTCGCCGGACGTCACCGTCGGCAAGGCACGGCCACACCCATCACCGACACCAGACGTCCGACCACGGACGTGACCGCGCCCACCTGAGTAACAGCATATCGCCCTCTGCTCACACTAACTGGGCTGAGTAGCACGAAGCTTGGCACCACAATGACTAGCTGTAAATGAGAAGCGCGCTGACAACGGGCTTCGACGGCGAGGCCTGGCACCGCCTGCATATGAGTATTCACCAGGTACTCTCGCTGTGACGCCACACCTCTCACGCAGCACAAGTCACGTATGGCGACAAATGCACTCACATAAGACACGATAGACACTGCAACGGACTGTTAGCAATGCAGTCGGCGACCGCTCCTGTGACGCCGCTACCGCTCTAAAGCTATCCGCTATGTCATTTGGCACAATTGAAGAGTTCACAGACTATATGGCTATCTGGCTATCTACATAAAATTTACACACAGATCTAACGATACTATCAGTTAAGACATAATATAATTGCCCGTCAAAAAATAATACGCTATGGAGTTTTGGCACGGGCGAGGACTCGCACAAATCCTCAACCATCACAGTCCACCTCAGTTGGAGACAAGAACCGAACACGCATCAGAAAACCTTATTGCATCGTAACAATTATTATGTCGTTGTAATTTCGATAAAACCATCGCATCTCGACGAGTTGGCGCTGACATTATGGAATACGTCAGGGCGTCCGGGCCGGCGGGCCGCCAGCCTGCTGATTGGCTACCGCCGGCGCCGGACGCCGCGGATTGGTCTACTCTCGGTACGGTTTGCAGTACGCGTACCGATGGTTGATGTGCTGGCTGTAGGATCCCGAGTGGGAGAAGCGTTTGAGGCATTTTTTGCACTGGTATGGCTTCTCGCCACTGTGAAGACGCTTGTGTTCTGACAGGTGGTGCTTGTGCTTGAATGCCTTCGGACAGTCCTCACACTTGTACGGTCGCATGCCTGCCGGGAGAAACACTCACGTCGGGGAATGCTTAGAATTTGTCTGCATTTCAAATCGTTCGGTTACCGGGACTGCACTGCAACGTAGTATGACATTTCTGGCGAACTTTGAAGGCAGGTAATTGCTCGGACACAGACAAGGAACCGTCAGATCAACCAGAACCCTCAATTCAGCCTCATAAAACAACCGATCTGAGATTCCATGTAATCTCAGATCGATCTAAGTAGCTCGACGCCGAAGGTCAGCCGTAGACGGAATAAAGACTTAAACGTGAAACACGAAAAAAACGCGTGAAAAGATGTGACCCATGAGCACATTCCTGGTGCATCATATCTGCAACACTACATTCTCCGTCCACGGGACAAATGCACAGTGCACATACGGCGAGAACTGACCGGAATGTTCATATTTGTGCCTGGCCAGTGAGCTCTGTTTGTTGAAGGCCTTGTCGCACTGGTCACACTGGTACAGGTCATCACCAGGCCGCGCCAGCCGCCGCTTCTTGCCGGTCTCACTAGACGAGTCGTCTCCCGATCCACTCAGCTCGGCCTGCTGAAAACCCACACAACACCTCATACACGGCGGCGTAGGCAATTAATCTTACCGATGATTAATGGTGACGTGGATGATGATAGAGGATATGAATGATGGTGAGGACAATTATCTTATGGAGACCGTGGTTCAAGGCGGCCATTTGCCATGGTGCAAGAGCCCATTGGCGCGGGAGAAAATCGGATTTGGCGCCAAGCGTTGCGAGACGCGTCACTTCCAGCAGAACATGTACAGTGTGGGTCATCACTTCCGGTTTCACAAGTATCGGGCACCTATCACGATGTGGGCCACCACGAGAGCAAGAGTGAGAAGACACTTCGAGAAACATTTGAAAAATGTCGAATTGTGGTTTTTTTTCCACATTGATTAGACGATAGCACGGAAACAGGTCAATACTATCGGCATGGTACAATGCTAAGTTTGCATACTTTCAAGTATTTATATGATCCTTGACACATACTGAAGGACCACCGTTTGTAATGCAAAACCGAAGTGACTAGGACTACGCAAAACGGAGTGATGTGTGCATGGGAAGGCGTTAGCGCCTGAGGTCGCTCATCTAAGGCCAGCTTGCGCCAGCATACTGTAATCGACAATTATTTTAGTTAGTTAGCTTGTTTGTCATTGCAGTTAATGGACGCATCGACAGCATAGGGCATACAGCGCCCAGATAACAATCAAAATGGGTCATGAAATCTGTGCCATCCCAGGGCTATGCACTCTGTACAAACATCGGGTCATTACAACCACCCAAAACACTGCAACATGACCGTAGGTGGGATTTGAATCCTCGTTTTAATTTGGAATACCATAATCCTGGAAAATTACTTGACATTCCTAAACTTCGTGAAAATTACTGAACTTTCTTTAAAAAAAATTCAACGCGACACAATTAAAACATGTGGAATAAGGGAAATGAACTTGAAATCCGTCCGCAGCCCTTTATTATATTTCCATTGATAATTACGGATAGCGGCTCGAATACGACCAACAACAAACTTGTATGGTGTTGTTGGCAATACCGACCCAACAATGGCAGTGTATGGATCTTTGAGATCAACAGACAAGCTTCGTGCGTTCCATAGTGTCAGCCAAGTCAATCCGCGCGGAATCAAGTTAAAGTTCACAAGCACATGTATTGACTTTGTGGTAGAGTTAGACAAGCAGTTGTCCCAGATTTTGTCATCCAGAACATTACCCTCTCTGGAATCTCCTGTATGCTTAGTGTTGTCACTGCAACACTAAAAATCTGGTTTTTGTTGCAAGACATCAATAATCTTGGATTTTTACATCAAGACAATGGGCGGCCATAGGAAGATCAAGCCCACTGAGAGCTTTTACAAAACCAATAATTTTCTTGAGATTCCATCCATGCCTAGGAGACACCGTTATTTCGTCCCACCAGGCCTAACGAAGTTCACAAAAGTGTAGGGGCTATTGATTCCCATGGCTCACCCTCACATCCTTATGCCTCTAGGTGGTAGTATATCTCATGCTATTATATTCCTGCTTCACTTATCTGTAACTAGTGCTTTCCTAATTGGCAAGCCAATATTAGCGCCGCTCTGGTCCAGGGGTAAATAAGGATATTTCGGTGCCGATTGCAAAAAGAATATTGCCCGTTCAAACTTGATGAACGTACAATTAGGCTTCGGGAATCCAGGACCGATTACCTTTGCTTTGTGGAAGGAGGGTGGCTCCAATGGGCCCATGTTAGTTCAGAAAATATTGATGCCAAGCTAGTATGTGAAAGGGAATAAGAGTATTTAAAAAAAACACGAGCATACACACTAAAGGACAGCCTATGCTCCATGTGTTGATAGCTTGAGGGTCACTAGTACCTGTCGCTTCCTCGTTTCGGCGTATATCTCGCGCTCAGCAGCGCGCAGAAGCTGATGGACGGCTGACGACATCGCTCCGCCTTCTGACGTCACAGCCACGACGGAGGGCGGCGGGGAGCTGACTGCCGAGTGGGGCAGCGTTGCCGGCGAATGCGGCGAGCAGGACACCTCGCGCAGATACGAGAATCCGCCCACCGGCGACTCGTGGCGTGCCGCCGACTGATGAGGAAACTCCTGGTGCAGAAACGTGCCGCTCAGCGGCGCCACATGGCCGGTCGCCGCCGGCGTGGAGGCTCGGGACGACGAATGGCTGGCGGGCGGCGGCGGCGACACGCTCCTCGCCGGCGACCGCTTGGTGGAGAGGTCCAGAGGCTGTTCGCACTCGTCTGGAAGCGTGGGCAGCACCAGCAGAGACGGCAGCTGCTGGCGCAGCGGCGACACGAACATCGGCACCGTCGAGTACACCGTCGACAGCGGCGGCCGCTCGGCCATCGGCCGCACGAGCGGGAAGCACGGCAGCGCGAAGGGCTTGCCTTCGCGCTTGTCGCGCGCACGCGTGTTCTGAAACCAGACGCGCACCACCTCCGGCGAGATGGCCAGCTGGTCCGAGATGCGGTTGACGTCTTCGCGGCGCGGCTTCGAGTTGATGATGTAGCTGGTGCGCAGCACCAACAGCTGATCATCGGAGAACTTGTAGCGCACGCGCTGCTTCTGGCCGTCGTCGCTGTGCTGGGAGGAGTCGTTGTCGCTGGCCTGCTCCTCGGCGTGGCCTGACACCGGCGTGCGGCGGTGCATGAGCTGGCTGAGGCGAGCGGCGAGCCCCTCGCTCAGTCGCTCACCTTGCGGCAGCTCGGCACGGCACAGCTGCTCGTGCTGCACCAGCTTGTGGCGCTCGGCGAAGCTTCGCGAGCACGAGGAGCACTGCAGCCAGTCGTCGACCTGGGCCGGCGCGTCGAGCGCGATGGCCGGCGCGCCCGGCGGCGGCGGCGGCGGCGGCGGAGTCTCGCCGGACGCTGGCCGGCTCGGCCGCTGTTCGGTTCGCTCTCGGAACACGTCGCCGGCCATCCGACCCCTAACCACCGAGTCGACCATGCTCTGCACACTGCGCTGCATCTGGTCATGACTGACGGCTGGCGGCTGTGGCGGGGCCGGGGTCAGGGCCAGGGCCAGGGCCAGGGCCGGTGCTGGTGCTGGTGCTGGTGCCGGTACCGGTGTCGGTGCAGTGGCAGTGACAGTGACAGTGACAGGGACAGGGACAGACACAGGGACAGGGGCAGGGGCCGGGGAAGGGACAGCGGCAGGGGCAGGGGCCGGCGCCAGCTGCCCGGCGGGTGACGACGACAGGACGGTCGGAGCGGCAGCAGGCAGGCCCACCGGAGTCACGGCCAGCTGGCCCGGCTGGCCGCCGCCGTACAGCGACAACGGCAGCTCGAAAGCCAAACTGGGCGAGCCCACCTTGGTCTGGCTCTGCTGCAAACTGCGGCCGCGGCACTTCTTGGACGAGCGGTGTGACGAGTAGGAGCCGGAGTGGGAGAACCGGTTGCCGCAGTCGTTGCACACATATGGCTTCTCGCCGCTGTGTATGCGGGTGTGCTCCTGCACAATACATTACAATCGTCAGCCAGTCTATTTAATAGACACAGTACGCACCGATGTTCAAATAATCAATTGCGAGAGCGCAGCAACTGCGGCCAGACTGACACAGCCTATTACGACAAGAGCCCCGCGATAATAAACTACCAAGTGCAACTGTTCTATCTGTGAAAAATACGCCACACGTCATCCTATCCTACCCCGAACGACATCCCCCCACTACGCTCCGAGGAAGGACAGAATGCATCCTCCGGGCGGAAAACACCCGATACGGTAATTCAGAAAGCATCCTGGCGTACATAAAACGCTCATCATAGCCATAGCGCCTTGATACCGTGTCCACGGCCGGCATATGACCCGACACATCTCGCCTCGACAGATGACCCGACACATCTCGCCTCGACAGATGACCCGACACATCTCGCGGCCGACATACGACCCGACACATCTCGCCACGACAGACGTCGGCTGCCGGGCACGACGTCCGCCGAGCAAGTGCGGTTAGTATTCTGGCCGGCGGTCGCGCCATCACCGGCACCTTTCCTCACCTTTAGATGGTGCTTAAACTTGAAAGCCTTGCTGCAAATATCGCATTTGAACTTGCGCACGTTGGCCGACTCCTTCGTGACTGATCATGTGGCGCTGCAGGCCGTAAATGTGCGCGAACGTCTTGTTGCACACGTGACACGCCTGTCGATCAGACGACCATCCGGTCACAATATGCAGCGCCGGCCGGCGCCGGCAACCGTGCGGGCACAGTGACGACCTACCGGGTCGCACCCCCCCCCCTTCATCTGGAAATGCATCGGGTCAAAGCCCACTGCCGAGAATCAGGAAATACATCCGGTCACAACAGCCGCCGGCATCGAGAACAGTATCTCACCTTCTCCGCTCAGGTGAAGAGCCCCAATTGACAAGATTATATTTATATTGTATGATCTTGATATTACAAGATGATGCTAGCCCCCCCCTCCCAGAAAAAAGCACCAAAAAAGATATAGCTGAGCACGACATATGTAATGACGCTAAAAGAATATTGCGAACATATCCAGAACTGGTTGTGTTCAACCTATAGGTCATAAAAGTCATAAAGTCATAAAGTATTAAGGCTTAATAAGAGCCACAGGGGCCCATCTGGGTTAAGCCTATCTAGAAAAGGTACTGGAAATGTACATACTCTCACCCCAATCAATCCCTTATCCCAAGCTCCTAGGAAGCTATATATCCCAGCCTATCTAGCACCATTCACTTGCTATTGCATAACACCCTCAACAATTGCAAGCTCCTCCCATCATACCCAATGTGCTACCATAGACAATCTCATCAGTATCACATCCCGAAGGAAGGTGCTGAATCCACTGCTAGGTACACCCTATATAAAGTTATAAAGGTTTAGACTTAATAAGAGACTCACTTGCTATTGCATAATACACTCAACAATTACAAACTCCTCCCATCATACCCATTGTGCTACCATAGACAATCTCATCAGTATCACATCCCGAAGGAAGGTGCTGAATCCACTGCTAGGTACACCCTATATAAAGTTATAAAGCGTTTAGACTTAATAAGAGACTCACTTGCTATTGCATAACACACTCAACAATTACAAACTCCTCCCAACTCCCAACTCCTCCCTGTCGATCAACCCTCCCTGGAATACAGAAAAACAAGCCCCCTATTCTTATAATGATTGTCTATGCCGTTTTTAAAAATGTTCAGTGTGTTGCTACTGACAATGGTTCCTGGCAGCTGGTTCCAGTGTTCTACTACCCTGTTGTGAAGAAAGACTGTCTTAACCTTGTCCTGCTGTGATTAACTTTAATTTTGAATTCATGACCTCTAATTGCATCATTTCTGTTCAATTCAAACATTTCTCTGAGATATCCCTGTTCCTGACCATGAACAAATTTAAAAACCTCGATGAGATCTCCTCTCAGCCTTCTATATCTAAGTGAAAACATATTCAATTTCTTCAATCTTTCCTCATATGCCAGGTTGCCTATACCATTAACCATTTTTGTTGCCCTCTTTTGTACTCTCTCTAAAAGCAAACAATCTTTCTCATAACTTGGGGACCAAGCTTGGACACAGTATTCAAATGTGGCCTAACATATGCACAGTAAAGCTTCCTGATGACCTCCTCACTTTTGTATGACACATTCCTCTGTATTGCCCCAAGCATTCTTAGTGCCTTCTTCCTGGCTTCTTTGGTCTGTTCTGATGCCCCCAATTGTGTTCAAAATAACACCTTAGTCCTTCTCCTGCTGAGTCACAGATAGTACTTGGCCACCCATCAAGTCTGGAGCCTTCATATGCTGCCTACCTACATGCATGACTTTGCATTTATCAAAATTAAACTTCATTTGCCATTTTTCGGACCACTTCACAAGCTCCTCTAAGTCTTTCTGCAGCAAAACCTGCTCATTGTGCCCTGTTATTGCCCTAAAGATCTTCAAATCATCCGCAAATTTCAACACCTTACTGCTTAGGCCACATTCAATGCTATTCACATATATAATAAACAATAGTGGCCCCAGTACCGACCCCTGGGGGACTCCACTAAGAACATTTTGCCATGATGACCTTGTGCCATTTAGCATCACTCTCTGCTGTCTATCTGAAAGCCACAACTCTATCCATTTTAGGATGCTACCTGCAATACCATGGACCTGAAGCTGCATCATTAACCGTTTATGGGGTACCTTGTCAAAGGCCTTACTAAAGTCAAGATATGCTACATCAACCTGATTTCCCTGATCAAATTGTTCTGTAGCAAAATTCAAAAAGTCCAAGAGATTTGTGAGACACAATCGCCCTTTTCTAAACCCATGTTGAGTATCTTGAATCAATCTGTTTCCGTCCAGAAAACTAACTATTCTATCCTTGATAATTGATTCGAGTACCTTGCAGACTAGGGATGTGAGGCTTACTGGCCTATAGTTTTCAACTTTCCCTCTTTCTCCTTTCTTGAAAATAGGAACTACATTTTCCCTTTTCCAATCTGGTGGTATTTCATTTTGTGAAACTGATCTACAAAATATTATACTAAGTGGAATTGCTAGTTCCTTTTCAGCTTCCCGCAATACCCTAGCATAAATTCCATCAGGTCCTGCTGCCCTGTTTGGCTTTATTTTTATGATATAATTGAAAACAACATCACTAGCAATGAAATCAACATCGTGTATCTGATCACCTGTCACTGAACCGTGGTTCACGGTTGGCAGATTAGTCACATCCTCCACTGTAAACACTGATTTAAACTGCTTGCTCAGTTCCTCAACCATCTCACCATCCTCACTCAATATAGTCCCATTTACTTCCAGTGGACCCATTGTGCTTGAAACTTTACTTAGCTTGTAGAAACTAAAGAACTTTTTACTGTCCACATTACAGTTCCTAGCCAAATCCAATTCTTTTGCTCGATTTGCTGCTCTGGTTTTCTGCTTCACAGCATCTCTAGCTTTTTGATACGACCTTAGATTTACGATATTTGAAGCTTCCTTAAATACTCTAAATGCATCTTTCTTAGCCTTAATTGCTTTCATCAAATCTGGTGTAAGCCATGCTGGCTTTCCCACCCTTCTTTTGCGCCTTTGCTTTTGGGGGACATGTCTAATCTGAATTTCCCTCAAGTAAGATTTGAACTTTTCCCACATTTCACAGGCATTTAAATCGAAGAATTCTTCTTCCCATTTTATGGCACTTAAGCCTCTCTCATGCAGTCAAAGTCTGCCGTGTTAAAATTTGGAATCTTTGCCAAATTATCCTTCATTGTCCCTGCTACTTGTGCCTTGAATCTCACTATGTTATGATCACTTCTTCCTAGAGTTTCTCCTACAGTCAAGTCTTGAACTAAATCACTTAAATCTGAGAAGACAAGGTCCAAGAATGAGCCCTGCCTGGTTGGTTCCGTTACAAACTGGTGTAAGAACAAATCCTCTTCAAGGCATTTCCTAAACAGTTTACATGATGGGGAGCCAACACCAACATTTTCATATCCTTTTAGATTAAAGTCACCAAGAATAATGCATTTCCTCTGAAAGTTTCTACTGATTTCCTCACAAATCACCTTATCGAGCTCCAGTTGTTGAGAATGTGGCAAGGTTCCTGATTGATAATTCCTCCTATCCTCAGTTTATTGCTGTTGCCTTTTCCCACAGCAACATCAAGCCAAATGGACTCCACAGACACATTTTTTACCCCATCTGCTACTTTTTGAGAACTGTATAAGCTATTCACATAGAGCATTACACCACCCCCTTTCACTGCTGGACCCCTATTGCATGAAAACATATTAGGTATACATATACATGTGGTATACATACATATTAGGTTTACCTAATATGTATGTATACCACAGTAACATAGGTACTACACATGAGCTTCAGATCCATCTGGAGATGCATGCTGAACCATCCCATGTTTGCATGGTAGCTAAATTTGTGTGCATGCTCAAATTAAGTGCATGCATTATGCAGAAATGCAGTTCTTCAGCGCAGATCAACTTGAGCAAATCGCAGTTGAATGTGATGCAAATAATTACTGACATTCGACATGATATGTCATGAAATGTTGGTGCGCACTGTTTTTTTCTAGCTAGAATCGATAATAACAAGGTGGTAATGCTGGTCTGCAGCAATGTCAACCATGTGCGGGTCGCTAACAAAAATGTGGAAGAGTTCTTTTGCACGGGACAAAGAACTCGGATAAATACGAGACTAGACGAGCAGTGACGTGACGTGACGTGACGTGACGTGACGTGGTGTGATGGTACGGTACGGTACGGTACGGTACGGTACGGTACGGTACGGTACGGCACGGTACGGTACGGTACGGTACGGTACGGTACGGTACGGTACGGTACGGTACGGTACGGTACGGTACGGTACGGTACATGACAGGCCCGGCGGGGCTGTGACGGACCAGCCGGCCCGACCCAGCACGGCTGGCGCCGCCACTGCAGGCCCAAGGTGGCAGGCGGCCGCCGGCGGTGTGCGGGAGACATTCTGTGGCCGCCGACGGCCGACTCTGTTCCCACGTTCAGATACCTCGGCATTGCGTCGCGGCAGGCCGCGGTGCGCTCCAAGGTAATTAGTCACAGACTGCGCCAGGCGACGACTGCCTCGTTTATTTTCACAGCGCGGTTTCTCATTGAGGTTGGGTTTCATCTTTCAATGCCAGCAGGCCATGTTACATGTTACATAAATACACAGCGCCGATCTAGGCTGGTCAGCACCTCACCTTAGTGGTAGCAGGTGGGTAACGTGCAGCACTGGCACGCCAGTTCAGGCACACGTTCAATCAGCGATCATCGATCGACGGTCCTATTAACGTACATAGGCGACCAGGCACAACCATAGCTTTCAACTCGCAGCTACAACGGCCGACAAAACCTGGTGCTGCTTGGTGTTTCCACGAAGCTTTCACCTGAAGGGTACCTTCAGTAGGACAGGCTTAGAATGGTAAATTTAGTTAATTTCGGATTGGTAGTATCGGGGAAATGTTGGTTTAATTTCCCAATGTTCGGCAGCACCGAGCTGACTCGACAAGGCATGCCTGAACAACACCTGGCACCGTCTACCAGTAATCACCGAACAGATCTGGCACTCGCTGTCATATCCTGTTCAGTTCCAAGAGTATCTAGATCTAGCGCTTTTGGTAGGATAACACCACGGTTCCTCTAGACAGCCTGGCGATGCAGACGTGTCCAGATGAACAGAATACATTTTCCACACCGTGTCCATGCTAATGCTACTAATATAGTGATTAAAGCATACCGTAACCGCAAACAGGCGCAAATTATTCCGCGAATGGGGTCTGAAAGTTGATAAAGATGTAGATGGCGCTGAGAGTCAATGGTCACCCAGCCTTCTTTGTCGAACCTAAAGCGCTATGTTTTGTGGGTTAGGGAGGGCAGAATCTTTATATTTAAAAAGCTTATTGTACATTTTGTAAGCAGCGTATGTTGTTTGCGCGTATTTAATTATGTTGAATGTACTTCAGACACGTCTAGTTTGCTGGAATATTTACCATTAGTGCGCTAGAAATTAGGAGAAGCAAGCCAGAAGTATGGGTGTATGTGCGGTTCCCGGCTGCCATAAACGTGATCCATCTATCAGGTTTCCAGCAGACTGCAAGGTAAGAAGGCAGAAAATTGATTTGAAAAACAACTATTGTTTGACTGCCTTTCTGTAAAAGACGTAGTGGGAACCATTTAGGAAAGCACTGGTAAGGTACCTAGGCACATTAGGTACCAAGGTAAGTACCTATCTATTGTCCAGACTGTAAAGTATGGCACAAGGTTCACTGGGGCACATCAGCCCACAGTGAAAATATGCACCAATCCACACCAAGGGTGAGAAATTGACTCCAATCTGCACCCCCCCCACCCCCAATCCATAGCCAGGAATTTGTCATGGCTAATACCTAACATGCTAAGATTGGATTGTTAGCCTACTTAATTTGAAACTAATAATTTGAGTTCCACCCATAAGTTATGTTCAGTCAAATTAATTTCACCAAAATTGCATTGCAGGTTAGGTTGAGCAGTGGGTATCTGGTCACCTAGAGCTAGATACCTTACCAAGGTAGTTGTTCATATGGGCCCCATTGGGGGCCCACACCCACCTCTCAGGGAGCCTGCACTGCTTGGGGCACTGACTCCCAGGGGCCCACATCTCTTGTGGGTCCTGTACACAGGAGTGGATCCAGAAAGCTGTCAAGGGGGGGGGGTGACCTCATAGAGAGGGGGCCCATGCTGTGCCAGGATACCAGCCAAGAATGTCCTTCCTGGAGTAGGCAGGGTGGAAAGTGATGTTTGATGAGGCCTGCTAGTATTCCATGTTCCGGTCTTGGGGGGGGGGGGGAGCAATGTCTGGTGTGACCCACAGGTATTCCATGTGCCAATCTTGGGTGGGGGGTCTGACACTTGTGAAATTGTGCCCCATCTTGGGAAAATTATCGTACAGATTAAGGGGTTTAGGGTAGGCTTTAGGTCAGGTTTGGTCAGGCCAGGTTATGTTTGATATTGATTCAGATTAGAGTCGTTAGTAAAAAGAGAATAAGGAAAATCACCCACACAAACACACACACAGATGCGCATATCACATGCACCCATGCATACACAACACCCACACCCCACACTCACCCAACAAATCTCACCAAAAGCCAGCACATGCATTTTTAACAGTAGGTGGGTAGAGATCTCTTACCTCTGGACCAGCTTTTCCTTCCTGCCCTTTGTGGATGCATGCCTTTCCCTTAATAAGCTTGAAAGTTGAGGTGTTGTGAAACTCCCATAAAAATCCCTATCACTATTCAAGTCCATAATTGCGCCTAGTAGCTACCACCGTAACGTGCAGTCAATAGTAAAGCACTTGCCAGCTCAGACGCGTATGTTCTACCCAAGCTAGTGGCCAGAGTCCGATAATTGGCGAGTTCCTGGCACACTGTAACCCATGAACAACCTTTCTTCAACACAATATTTCCGAAATCCTTAGCCTAAGTGACTTGCAACCCTAATAAAAGCCACATGCCAACACCGACTCCCGGCAACCCCACGCAAAATGCACAGCAAAGATGGCCGACGCCTCCTCGTCGGGTGACCATTGCGTACAGCGCCGCCCTGGTGGCCAAATCGTAGCTTTCAGACCCCATTCGATCAGCCCGCTGCGGAATATAGCTAAAATTCAGAAGTCAGCCAAAGCTGTCTTACTGAAGGTGTTGTACTAAAGGCGTCCCGAAAAGCTTGGTGGAAACGGCTATTAATCGCTTTCACAAAGTGGAATCTGAATTAGATTTGGCAGCAGACTGGTCGATTTAATGGGAATATCCTGATGCACGCCTGTTCACCAGTACTTTACACCTTCATCCCTACCTTACTACGGTTCAGGATACATTTAGAACATTTATCCAGTTCATCAGGTTCGCATTGGCAAGTTATTCAAAGAACCGTGGTATTGTTCTACCAAAAGCTGTCAGATATAAGCATTTTGGAACTAGACGAGATATGATAACGGGCGTGGAGCATGCTCAGTGATTGCCGGTAGATGTTGCCAGGTGCTGTCAGGTGCTGTCAGGTGCAGCCAGGTGCTGGCAGGTGCTGGCAGGTGCCGCCAGGTGCTGTCAGGTGCTGTCAGGTGATGCCATGTGTTAATCAGGCCATTCTTGCCAGGGCAAGGAGGTGCTGTCGAACATCAACCTCTCTGTATGGAAGATAATGAGTGGCTATGTCACGCAGGGTCCGATCAAAGAAGAAAGGATGTTTGTGTGTGTGTGTGGGGGGGGGGGTGGGGTTGCAAATAATAAATTTTTTAACTCAAAGAGCGACACAGAAATATTTTTTTTGGATTTGAACAACCTAGGAGCCAAGAAGCATTTTTAATGACCTGACGCTGACATAACGTTGAGACAAATAAACCTGTGAAAGCTGTAAGCTTATCCCGAGTAACGATATTTGAATCTGTCGGTAATTTCATACATAATCAAAGTAACTTGTTGTTTTGTGAGAGGATGCCTAGACCGGCCATCGCCAAAAAGTGACAGCAAAATTGAAATAATATTTTTAAAGCATTTGCATACAACGTAAAAAACTGCATGCTGAATGCACCTCTTATGAGAGTATTCTAAATACGGTGGTCTATCGAAGTTTGAGAGTGTATTTTTACTTTTCACTCGCCTGGGAATATAGTCACCTGAAAGACATTGCGCATCCCTTCCCCATTAGGGAATTGGATGCGCAAGTGATTTTACCAAACAACACGTGACATTGCTGTCCGGTGCAATTCATGGAATACACCCATACGTTGCATGGAAGGTTTAAACAAAACTAGATATCACTATTTGGGCTTTAGGGCGCATCGACTGCACTGGTAAGATATAACTATGTTGCGGATCGGAAAGTAAGGGATGAGAAGTCGCATCTTTGGGCAGCGTATAGCAGTGCAGTCAGAGGGGAGAGGACTGGTGGGGCTGCAAACCCACGCATGATATTCCTCTTTCCGATATTTGTTGAGCACACCAAACGTTTTCCTACTTCTGTAAAATGGAAGGGGGTTTTAAAAATGGCAGTGCTCACCTTCTAAAAATAGAAAAAGTTCGTCAGGAAAGCATTGGTCGCTTCATCTTGGATGACATGGGGTTGTCATATGACATGCTCACATGATGTCCCCACAAATCAGAAACAGCCTAAGGCCTGGAGCATTGCGGAGCAACAAACACCACCAGAATTACTTCGTCCCATACAAATTCAAGTTATTTTGGAGCTGCCATCCTTCGAATATCTCAAAATGTATCAGTGCATTAAATTAGTTTCTACATCTATCTACATCTATCCATCTACATCTACATGTATCCGCTTCTACATCTATGGAGAGTGAATAATAACTTCTCACTACAGAAATTCGAGTTGCACGACTGGCCTAAGGACAGTGGTTCTATTCATTTGGAGCTGCCATCCTTCGAATATGTCAAAATGTATCAGTGCATTGAATTAGTTTCTACATCTATCCATCTACATCTACATGTACCCGCGCCTACATCTATGGAGAGAGAATAATAACTCCTCACTACAGAAATTCGAGCTGTACGACTGGCCTAAGGACAGTGGTTCTAATACAACGAAGAATGGCTCTTAGATGCTCCTGGGTTTTAGACATTGCGTGTAAAGAAAGCATACGACCTTCAATATACCAGGAGGTGCTGAGTTGACATTAAAAGTAACGTTAAGGATTATACTTTATTACTCAACGTTTCGGCCAGGGGCCATCGCCAGGAGTGATATAAAAATGTCAAGCTTAACAATTTAAAAAAAAAGCACGCCAGCAAAAAAAGCGTGCAAAAGACACGTGGAATGCGGGAAAGCCTCCTCAGTGGTGCAGACACTTAAAGAAACCCCAAACCAGAAACAAACTTTGCCAAGATAGACTCCTCTGAGGAAGCCCGAGCCGATGGTCCATATACATATCGATACATACACTCACGTACATATATAGACATAGATCCAATATAACGCGTAATACATCTATCTACACTATGACATCTTGCACTATGATTCGGCCCACCCGATGGCCACTAAAAAGGCCGTTTTAACATCCCAAATGAGGAGAGCAGCACGAGTCTCCTCCGATACTATTTCATGCGAGCGGAGCCTTGCGAAGATGACAACTCTTTTCCTGGAAAACGGATACCCAGCACATCGGGTACACTCCGCCGCTCGTGCTGTTCACCCTCACAACAGGAGTAGGATAAGTGGGCAACGTCGGCATCGAGCGGGTAGTAATCCCAACTATGTTTACATGAGACTTCCATTTGTCGATGACCAACTATGTCGACAGGTAAACGCAGCCATCCGTCCGTCTCATCTAAACCATGTTAGGGTAGCCTGGACTAGCGGACCTACGCTGAAATCTTACCTGGTCCGCTCAGCCCTAGAAATGCCGCCATGCCCTGCTGGTAGAAGAACGTGCCACACCTGTATCAACGGGCTCAAAGGTAGATGCACGCGAAAAAACGTAGTTTATAAAATAACGTGCAACCGCTGTCTTGGAATATTTTATGTCGGTGAAACCAAACGTAGTATCAGGGATAGGTACAATGAGCACTTGGGAGATGCCAGACTTGCGACCACATGATCGACAAACATTATAACATGGAACACAGCGACACTAACACAAACTTCAAAGTAGAAATTCTAGCAACAGCCAGGGACAACGCTGATCTAAAGGTCCTCGAATCTCTACACATACGTAATCTACGGCCGCAACTAAACACGCAAACGACGTCTTGGTATATCACTTAAATTACATAAACATAAATTATATTTTATGTATTACGCGTTATATTGGATCTATGTCTATATATGTGCGTGAGTGTATGTATCGATATGTATATGGACCATCGGCTTGGGCTTCCTCAGATGATTCTATCTTGGCATAGTTTGTTTCTGGTTTGGAGTTTCTTTAAGTGTCTGCACCACTGAGGAGGCTTTCCCGCATTCCACGTGTCTTTTGCACGCTTTTTTTGCTGGCGTGCTTTTTTTTCTTCAATTGTTAAGCTTGACATTTTTATATCACTCCTGACGATGGCCCCTGGCCGAAACGTTGAGTTATAAAGTATAATCCTTAACGTTACTTTTAATGTCAACTCAGCACCTCCTGGTATATTGAAGGTCGTATGCTTTCTTTACACGCAATGACAGTGGTTCTATTCATTTGGCGCTCGCCGAAAATGCTAAGACTACTGCGAAACGAATCATGACAGCACGCCATTAGAGTGAGACAAAACATGACGGAAAACAGCACAATTTGCTCCGAAAACAGACAGCAAAGTATCAGATTTTGGCTCGCGCCAAAGCAAGCTGCCAATGGCGTTCGACACAAAGGACCATTGGCGTGTCAGTAACTAAGAAAAAGCTGAAAAACTGTAACCGGCCGGCGACTTTTGTGCCCGAATAGTTCCGCTTCTTCAGCTAGTCGCTAGTCGACATTCTCGTACTAACACAGATGAGGCGCAGGTGCCTCCACATATCACCAGTACGGGAGCCACGAGAGCCCACGCCCCAGTCACCTCTGTATATCAGCACGGGAGCCACGGCAGCTGTTTTCGGATTCCCCGGAGACGGATTCGCCTCAGATAAATGATAAATGTTGGCCAAGGGCGACAGGTCAACTGCACATAGCCCTGCTCACTCGAAACGCAGTCTTTTTGTACCACAAAAACACGCATTCTGGCAGCCAGCACCAGAATGTGGCCGGTAAGAAGTAGAGGTCGGCAAAAACAAGGGAGGTGTCATCGAAAAAAGACGGCGCCGGGCGCGAGTGTCTGTGTGCAGTGCCAGCGTGGACTCACGTGGACTCACAGGCCTAGGTCAGATGT
Source organism: Ashinkailepas kermadecensis (assembly GCA_034440615.1). Taxonomy (NCBI): domain Eukaryota; kingdom Metazoa; phylum Arthropoda; class Thecostraca; family Neolepadidae; genus Ashinkailepas; species Ashinkailepas kermadecensis. The sequence goes on from JAOTOM010004145.1 coordinate 94,912, forward strand.
GGGCCATGACCACCGGCCTCTAACGGGGTATTATCTTATCTTACGGGATGTAAATATATACATATAGCGGGATAGGACATCCGAGAGCATATGGAGAGCCAATCTGGTCCATCGATCTTCATTTCCTTTGTGAGATGTAGTAAGATGCATTGCATACCTGGTGATTTGCCATTTGCCTCATGTGATTCATGTACATACTACACACACACACACGCACACACACATATATATATATATATATATATATATATATATATATATATATATATATATATATATATATATATATATATATATATATATATATATATATATATATAGCCTGCTCTATTAGTTTTGCTCCTTTCTATTATATTTATAGCAATAATTCGTCTGAACTGCTCGCTAACTCTGTTCAAAAAAGTTTCTTGCCAATTATTTTAGTGTTTGTGGGTATGACGTGGTGCACCACTGGTAGTGACACAGTATTTCTGTTTCAAATAATTACCACGATAGCGCGGTTGCGATCGGGATACATTTTCTACGAACAACGGTACGATTCTCGACCCTGTGGCAACAGCACGCCGCATGGCCTCGTTATCAGGCCGCCTTGATGGCGCCTTATACAGGACCATCACCGGCACGGTCAGCACGACCACACTGAGCAGTGCAGCGCACCAGAACAGAGTGTAGACGCCATGTAATTGCGCGGTTGCCGTTGGTCATGGCCGGTGATATTGCTGCCGGCCAATCGACACCTACCGACTGGTCGCCAGCTTGTCAGTTGTGCCGTCCGGCGATCGGTGCTGATCGGTGCTGCTCGGTGCTGCTCGGTGCTGCTCGGTGCTGATCGGTGCTGCTCCACACAGGCCCTGAACGGATCAGTCAGCTGGCGCACGCTGCAGCGCAGCGTCGAGCAGAGATCCGTGCCGATATCCGGCTCGTTCGGATCGCGCAGCAGATTGTATGTGATCTTCATTACTGTCACGTTCAGATTGAATAGCGTGTTGAACTTCGTCGAGTGGGTGGAGCAGAATTGCCCCCCCCCCCCACCCCACCCCCACCCCACCCCCAGAGAGAAATAGGTTCCGGCATTGCTATTTTACGGCATGCTGTCCGAACAGGTGAGCCAAAATATCCGAGTTATATGTGAGCAATCCTAAATTATGACTGTGTGTGCAATAATTATCAGCATTGGCCTGCCTATCACTTGGATTCAAACTCCAATCACCCAGAACCACTAGCACATTTAATGGAAACCAGTAGCATTTATAGTCATTCCTTGAGGACAAATATGTCATGTTTCATGGGGAAACTATCAAACACTGAAGTTCATTTTGCTATTGGCTGATTCCTCGCAGAATCCTTACCGTGAATATGTTTCGAACTGCCTGCAACGCCGTCTAACATCGCAATCCAGACTTGTTATTCTTATCTTTGCATGCCATTGAATGATCCGTATTTGTCATTTCTGTCCTATTAGACAATATTCCATCCCTATGAGACTTCTTCGAACCAATTTATGATTATTTCTTAATTTATTGGTGAAGACGGATATATTGCAATTGTGGTAATTGTGAACATAAAATTGTATGAAAGATTATTTGGCTCAAAGACCCACATGTGGGGCACTTGTCCTCAGGAATTAGAAACACCCACCAAGGAACTGGTCTGATATAGTTTGAATGTGTGTGTGGGGGGGGGGGGAGTCGTGACCATTGTCTACTGCGGGGTCTTCCTCACCGCACAGCTAACTCAGGCTCCCGCAGCTATGCTACCGTGACTGCGGAGGTCGGGGCCGTGACTGCGAGGGTCGCAGCCCCCGAGTTAGTTATTTAAGTTTAAGGGCGTTTCGACCAAAGGGGTCACAGCCTCCTGCAGTTAACCTGTTTAGACGAGTTGCTACACCCACTCCGGTACGCAACATGCATCGAACATCTGGTTATGTGAAAGGAGTTTTGGGTCCGGTGGCCCAGTCACGGCAAGATCTCGAACTCGAATCCGCCGGATGCTTGGGATTTCGGCTTGTTTGAAATTGCATGCGTACTAAAAGAACCTATTGTAATAGCTTAGGGGCGCATTGACTGCATAGATCATATAGCCTAAAAGAACCTAAGGATGTGTAGGATAGGTTTTCAGCTATTAATCCATTGGATACAAAAAAATTGACCACTCAGGGCTTTCGTTCAAAAGCGAATACATACGAAGGATCCACATGAAATAGCGCCGAATCAAGCGAGTATAATCAGGATATTTGGCGAGTAATGCAATTTTAGGCAAAGGTAACTTCTTGTTTACTGATAACACAGCAATATAGAGCTTAGGTACTGCTAAGTAGATATTAGTTCCCCTTATTCTTGAAGAAATGCTGCTGCAGCACCAGGTCTCCTTCGGAAAAAGATATCGTAATACTGCGAACAGCTTCTGGAGAGAACAAGGCTATTCGGCTCAGGGTATGTTCGGCCAGTAAGTACAAATTACTTTTGAGCATTTACCGAGCTCGAAAACACAATTGAATACTCTTTCGCTATTTTACTTCTAGTTATTTTTTTTCAACATAATATCGAACTCAATGTGTCCAAAGCAATCATCAATGACCAGAGATGACCCGAAAAAAGGATATCTTTTGAAATTATCCACATAACTAGGCCTTTGGCGACAACAAAGTAAGACATCTTGTTCTTCCCACAAAGTTTGCATGAAACTGCGTTGAAATTTGTAGTGTAGAATTGATACAAGTGCAAACGAGTTTGGAACAAAAGCTGATGAGTGAAGTTAATGCAATAAAGCTATTGCGAATTCTTGTTGAATTATTCAATCATATTTTATACTGAAACTAAAAACAGAGAAGAGTGAAATTATGTTTAAATTATTAAATTCTTAATATACATATTATGTTACAATTATTTCAGCAGAATTAAGACCGCTACAGTTGCAGAAATGCTGGAAAAGCCCGTCGTTCAAATTATGGGAGCATTAACTTGCGACCAATTGGCTAATATAGATATTAGTTGATATTCGACCCTAGGCGCTCACACTATCAATATGCAAATACTCCTTCCAAAGAACTTTCCGTGAGTGTGATAGCAGGGTATCTATTATATAAATTATCCCCATAGTGAATCACAAATCCACGCTCTGGACAGTTCAGCCGCGGGGATCGAGCTTCAGTGTTAACAGTAGGTGTTCGAACATCACCCAGATTTCAAAATGTTGGCATGAGAGTCATATGGCAAGGATGGAATCGAAGGTGAAAATGTCAACACCATGTAGTTTAAGCCAACACCATGTAGTGTAAGCCAATACCATGTAGTTTAAGCCAACACTCTGCAGTTTAAAGCTAACACCGTGCAGTTTAAGCCAACGTCATGTAGTTTAAGATATCGTAATTGTTTCCCAGTCACATTCATGCATGCGCAAAATTAATATTAATGACGTTAGATACATCGCATGCTCTTGCAAACACGCAGAACTTAGCTCGATTTTTGGGCAAGTCGATTCGAAACGAATTGGAACCATCATCCCGTGCAGATTCAGAGAGGCTTTGGCATGGCACATATATCTTCGGATTGGGACAGATCAGAGGATTCCAATCTATGCCGTCTCAATCTGTGCGTGGTCCACACCAAACTTAAATTACCCTCTCACCCTAATTTCGGCCACCGTTAGTTAGCTCGGGTCCAATTATCTCACACACTTCAGGTTTTTCGTGTTGCGCGTTCGTGACATGCAGTACTGGAGACTGTTGGTGTCCTGTACCGGACACTGCTGGTGAATCCGTCTGTGCTGGAGACTGTTGTTAGTTTAGTTAGTTATTTGAGTTTAAGGGCGCTTCGACCAAAGCGTGATCATTTAGCGCCCAGCTGGAGACAGTTGGTGTCCTGTACCGGGCACTGTTCGTGGATCCGTCTGTGCTGGAGACTGTTGGTGCATCAGCCAGTACCGGATACTGTTGGTGCACCTGCCTGCCCCGGGAATTGTTTGTGTACAGGAAACAGTTGGTGGACCCGTCTGTATCAGGGACTGTTGGTAGACTGTTGTGACCACTGCCGGCCAACACTGACCACACTGACTACTGCCGGCCGACACTGACCACTACCGGCCGACACTGACCACTGCCGGCCGACATTGACCACTGCCGGCCACACTAACTACCGGCCGACCGACACTGACCACTGCCGGCCGACACTGACCACTACCGGCCGACACTGACCACTACCGGCCGACACTGACCACTGCCGGCCGACACCGACCACTACCGGCCGACACTGACCACTGCCGGCCGACACTGACCACTACCGGCCGACACTGACCACTGCCGGCCGACACTGACCACTACCGGCCGACACTGACCACTGCCGGTCGACACTGACCACTGTCGGACGAACACCGACCACTGCAGGCCGACACTGATCACTGCCGGCCGACATTGACCACTGCCGGCCACACTAACTACCGGCCGACACTGACCACTACCGGCCGACACTGACCACTGCCGGCCGACACTGACCACTACCGGCCGATGCTGATCACTGCCGGTCGACACTGACCACTGCCAGCCACACTGACTACTGCCGGCCGACACTGACCACCACCGGCCGATATTGATCACTGCCGGTCGACACTGACCACTGCCAGCCACACTGACTACTACCGGCGGACACTGACCACTGCCGGCCGACACTGACCACTGCCGGCCGACACTGACCACTGCCGGCCGGCACTGACCACTGCCGGCCGACACCGACCACTGCCGCCACTGACACTGACACACGACCGGTACTACAGTTCGGCACCGAACGCGCGGGGGACTTACCACCTGCGTGGGGGGACCGTGGCCCACCTCGTGCACCTCCAGCTTCTCCTTGGAGGGGAAGGTGATGCCGCACGTGGGGCACATGTGGCCGATGGGCGCGGCCAGCGGCAGCGAGCCCACGCCGTTCGGGCCCACCAGGCCGGACTTGAGCGCCGCCACTGCAACACAGACGCCATGTCAGTGGGGGGCGGCGGCTGTTTGCCCGCCGCGTGCGAACACAGCTCGCCACTTGGGTGGCCAGTTGGTCCGGCGGCGGCTGGCCGGGCGACAAATGGAGACACAGCTGGCCAGCGGGCAGCGGGCAGCGGGCAGCGCCGAATGCCGGTCGGCGCCAACCTCGACCGCCTCGGAAAGGTCATTTCGAATGCAGATTTGTGTCAGTGGCGTGGAACGAGCGGCCATCGGCCCGGTTGACAAAGTTGTCGGTCAGGCTGGCTGCGGGAAAACGTGAACAGTCCGTCCGCTATCGTATCGCGAGCTGTCCGACAAAGATGGCCAGCCGCCAACCAAATCCCCGTCCGAATACCTCGCCCATCCTAATACCCTGTTCGGCAAATCACTCTTACATGATTAACACTATATATCATAATCAAACGCCTGCATTGGCTACAGCGTCTGGTCATCTGCGCTGCAAATTGCACGGTCGTCTGGCGAATGACAGTGTGCCAATATGAGTGGTCAGTCGGTGGCCGGCCAGGAATGAACTGACCAGTGCAGTGACCACGTCAAGAGAAGCCTGGCCCGTCGCCGCCGGCCCGGGCTTCACTGTGAGCTCGGAATTGTCGCCGCGCCCAGATAAGGTGTATAAATCAAAATGAGTACTTTATGGACGAGAGAGCGGGCAGGAGCGGGATGAGCGGCCGACTGTAGCCAGGGGCCTCATGTTGAGCCGGCAACTGCTCCATGGTCGGCTGCAGTAGTCGAGCCACTCAGTGGACACTGACCAGGGCCTTGGGGGTCGCGTTACTCAGACATGGCTTGGACTGTCGTTTTGCTCAGTGGACACGGATTTGACGGTCGTACTACTCAGTGGACACGGTTTTGACTGTCGTTTTAGTCAGTAGATACGGTTTTGACGGTCGTACTACTCAGTGAACACGGTTTTGACCGTCGTGTTATTCAGTAGACATGGTTTTGACAGTTGTGCTAGTCAATGGACATGGTTTTGACGGTCGTGTTATTCATCGGACATGGTTTTGACCGTCGTTTTACTCAGTGGACATTATTTTGACGGTCGTGTTACTAGAGAGCACACTCTCTGGCAGTCCCATCACCAGAGCACACTCTCTGGCAGTCCCATCACCAGAGGACACAGTCTCTGGCAGTCCCATCACCAGAGGACACACTCTCTGGCAGTCCCATCACCAGAGGACACAGTCTCTGGCAGTCCCATCACCAGAGGACACACTCTCTGGCAGTCCCATCACCAGAGGACACAGTCTCTGGCAGTCCCATCACCAGAGGACACAGTCTCTGGCAGTCCCATCACCAGAGCACACTCTCTGGCAGTCCCATCACCAGAGGACACAGTCTCTGGCAGTCCCATCACCAGAGGACACAGTCTTTGGCAGCCGCTTCACCAGTGGACATAGTTTCTGACAATCGCTTCACCAGAGGACACAGTCTCTGGCAGTCGCTATAGTTTTTGACAATCGCTTCATCAGAGGACACAGTCTCTGGCAGTCGCTTCACCAGAGGACATAGTCTCTGTCAGTCGCTTCACCAGAGGACATAGCCTTTGACAGTTGTGCCATCAGTTAGCTGGTTCTCTGACGGTCGTGCCATCAGTTTGTTGGCTCTCTGACGGTCGCGCCATCAGTTAGCTGGTTCTCTGACGGTCGCGCCATCAGTTGGCTGGTTCTCTGACGGTCGCTTCACCAGAGGACATAGTCTCTGACGGTCGTACCATCAGTTAGCTGGTTCTCTGACGGTCGCGCCATCAGTTTGTTGGCTCTCTAATGGTCGCGCCATCAGTTAGCTGGCTCTCTGACGGTCGCGCCATCAGTTAGCTGGTTCTCTGACAACCGTGCCATCAGTTAGCTGGTTCTCTGACGGTCGCGCCATCAGTTGGCTGGTTCTCCGACAGTCGCGCCACTAGAGGACTCGGCTTTTATTGCGCACCGATTCCTCACCAACATCTCAGCATCTGCACGAGCTCTAAGCCAGCAATACCAGCCAGCGCAAATCGTAGCAGCGAATGTCTCCAGTGTTGTCGAAAATCAGGCCAGCTTTGCCGCTCTCCGACAGGGCCCTCTGGCGGGCGGTCGAAACTGTTGGCCCCATCGCGTCGTCCTGTCTCGGACACCTTCCTCTGTGGCGCCGGCGGGCACATGTTCTAAGCAGGCTCGTCAGCGCCGCTTAACTGCATGCAAGTCAATACTAGCCGAGGCGGCCGCAGTAACGACTGAGACAACAGGGCCATAAAGGGCCGCCGGGTCGGCGGCGAACGCGGCGGCCGGCGCTCGACGCAGCGGGTCGCGCCGGAACCGGCCGAGCCGACACCAAACGAGGCGCAACACGACGGGACGCCATCGGAGCCGACGCGGCCGCGCCGCCTCGGCCGCCATCGGCGATCGCCAACGGCCGCGTCGCCACGTGAAGCAGAAAACATTCGGTCGTGGCGCGCTCGCCGGATCGCGACGCGGCTTGTTTCATGAACTGATATCAGCCGGCGCCATCTAAAGGAGAGTCCATAATTTCGCCCACCCGCGACCGGATCGCCAGTGAAATTCACCCGAGGGGAATTTAGTGGCACGGCGAAATGTGACGAGGCGACGAACACGGACGCATCTCGGCTGGGTAGGCAGTAAGAACCCAGGCGGTGGCGCCGGCGCCCAACCAGACCCGGGCCGGGTAGGAAGTCAGGCGGTGACGCCGGCACCCAACCAGACCCGGGCCGGGTAGGAAGTCAGGCGGTGACGCCGGCACCCAACCAGACCCGGGCCGGGTAGGAAGTCAGGCGGTGACGCCGGCACCCAACCAGACCCGGGCCGGGTAGGAAGTCAGGCGGTGACGCCGGCACCCGACCGGGCCCGGGCCGAGCAAGAAACCAGACGCCAGGTGGCGGCAGCTGGCACCGTCCCCCGCAGCCAGTCGACCCTCCGCCCGGCGTCATCACATGGTCATAATGAGTTTCAGGTGATCTGCGCGATTGTCTGGGGGAGGGAGGATGAGTAGTTTCGGAAGATCTCTGGTCACCCGACACTAGCCGGAAGTCTGACTCACCGGCTACTGGGTGCACAGATACGAGCAGACCATAGCCGCCGCCCTTATCGCGACATGTGCACGGGAGCCGTACCCTGGAAACAAGTGGGGTCATGTTCCCACTTCCAGGGGCGTTCCAGGCCCTCTGTGCCTCGGCGTAGCGGCACGGTGGTCCTTGGCCACAGGAAAACTGTCCCAGTTACTGCTAGAGCCATTACCAAATATGGTGGCCGATATCTGCGAGGGCGGACCGCGGTATATGAGTGTGAGGTTCGATGGGGCTTTCAGGTTCATTCTTTCCAGGGGTGTTAATGCTGACGTATGTACCTGGCGCGTGCGCTGCTTTTCCTTCCCCGAGTTTGGCCCAAATCAACTGACCAATCTGAAAAGCTTAACTTGCAATCCTTAAACGAAGATTGAATGGCCTCGGCCTTGTCACCTGCTGACCAGGTGGAAGCATAGTCATGTGAGGCATATAGGTCACGTGAACATAAATATTTCAACTTTTCTTTTCCACTTCAATCCATGAAACAATCAAACGAATTTTCAGGCCGTTCAACACGCATCGGATAGGTAGGTGAATCGAATCAACCCCAGGGATGTATCTCAAGCAATTCCAGGTTTATCTCAGCAGGTGAGGTGGAACGTATCGCGGCAAGGGGGGGGGGGAGCTGTAGTCAGATGTCTATTCTTCGGTGGCGTAGTACCTGGGGTTGGCGGTAATTTGTTGTCGCTCCTCACGTGACTATTTTTTACACGCATAATCAGCTGAGAGTTGTGTTGCTCGGCAGCAAAGCTAAACCACGGAACTTGGATCATGGGTCGCGAAGGGCTTCGTTTGATTTTGTCGTGCAAGGTCATAAGTGTGTTATGAAATGCCCATGTCCGATGTCTTTCAGCCTAAAAGAAGGCCACATTTTAGCTGCTTCAAACGTTGGTGTATGCGACAAACTTCCATACTGATTTTCCGTTTGAGTGACAAATCTCAGCATACATTGACCTCTGACTTTACTGCCGGTAGTTAGGCAATGTGTTTGTGGCTTCTGACAAGTATCTTGTTTGTACAATAGCAATGACCACAGAGCTGGAAGAAGCCAAATCACTTCATACTAGCGGTCAGGCTATGAATGACCCAGCGCGCCGCCACCGTCTCAGATAGACAAGCTAATGCTAGAACAGGGTTTAAGTACTGGGGACGCGTCTGCCAGTTTGCATTGGAACAATGTGTAAAACCTTACTTCGGAAATTTCCACGCATCCCACTGCTCTGCGGTTGTCATGATTATACAAAATATGACCTATAATAATTATCTTAAAATAATGAATTGAAACCTAATTTACAAAATTCAAAACTTAAATTAATTATGACAGCCACTGCTAGTTCCGGAATAATTATTTCCTTGATGTTAATATTAACCCGCATATGGTGTGAAAAACACAGTGTGAACACCGCACAGTGTAAAAAAAACGGCTGGTGTGAATGTGCTGAAGTTCTTGGTAGCTAAAAGGGTGTTGAGCGCTGGGGTTGGGCCAGGAATTTCTTAAAGGGGACCGACCAAAAAACACAAATTCATGGAAACCAGACGAACATTTTTCAACATTTTTCGTATGGCGTGGTGAAAATCCCAAAATTTCGTTTATCTGGTGTAATTTTTGGGAAAAGGAGGCGGCGATTACTCTTGGCTGCGCCTGTGATTGGGCGTCTTTTGTCGTACACATTTTGTTTCTAGCTTTTGCAGTGTTCTAGTTGTGGTTTTCAAGGAACTTGGCAAGTTTACACCAATCATTGTGAGTGTGGTGCCGTGGGTAAGTTCGCTTTTTTTTCGTACAGCATGTTACAGAAATAGCTAGACAAAGTACAATGAAATTCCGCGCAGAACTAAGCACATTTATTGCAGAACTATTGGCATAAATATTGCTGTCAGGGCAAGTCAGGTGACTAACCTGAGCGGGCAAGTCAGGTGACTAACCTGAGCCCATTGTTCGTGAACATGCTCTGGCGGATTTCCTCAGATTTCGCGCTGTTTTCAACTTCGGACCCAAATGGATGGCGAACTATGCATAATACCCTTATGGAATGCACATTACCGTGTCCAACATGCAGTCAAAAGCCAACGAGGGGTCGCATGATCCTATAGTATTCTATAGCATTGTATAGCATCCTATAGCATAGCATATGAAGTAACGCAGGGACCATATGGGGTTCGGAATTTTGGGCCTAAAAAATGTGTGATTCTGTGGGAAAAACATGACCGAGCACACACATGTACCCTGGAACCAGTCTTGACCCGCATTGACCCTGTGTGCGTGTGTTGACCTCTGGTCAGTAAAGATCAAATGTCGGTTCACCAAAGATGGTTCAAACTATTTCATAGAGTAATTTTGGGTGCTGAATTCCGATTCAGCATTCATTGCTACCGTCTAGTGTTCAACATTATGCGTTTGGAACGCAAAAACACAAACCACATATTGACACTCCATGATTCAGCATGACCTGCACAGGAGCACATTAATTATATCGAATCATGTCACCCCTGAATGGACTTAACAAATTGAAGGACAACACGGTAATAATTATTTCAGAAGGGTATGTTACATAGTTTGCAATCTTTTTGACTATTTGGATCTACGTTTTAAAAGTGCGAAATCTCCGCAACCTGCCGGATCCTGTTCCCGATCGTCACAGGTCAGTAACCTGACGCTGAATCACAGCCACTGGGTGCAAGCTACTCGGGTGAAGTGGCCGTAACTTCGGCGTAGAATACCGCAAACAAGATTACTTTTCGTGAATTTTAGTAGTAATGCCGAGAAAAGCGTGCGGTGCATCCGAAAAATAATTTTATGGAATCATGAGAACTGAAGAAATGATCCGAATGATGATGGCCATGTGTCCTAACCGTACTTACACAACCGGTGAGGATGCAGCGCTTAATTTGGACTAATGTATATTTTAAGACGCACGGCATCTAGGGAGATAAGCAGTTTTAGTAAGCTCACCCAGGGGGTGTGACGCCCCCTTGTGTGAGCAAGGCAGAGGGGCACAGCGTCCCAGCGCCCTATGCGTTCCGCCGTCCCTGTATCTCAAGCAATATCGGTGTCGTTTCCGTTCATTTGATTAGGCTAAGCTGCATTTTCCAAGTCCAGCTTACGTTGAGGGATCTTAAATTGACTTCACAACGCCGCATTTGCGTCAGGAAATATCACACGCAATAGAAACTGTTATGAACAAAACCGGTATCAGATAACAGCGTACTGGCATTCGCGGGCAACTGTGAATAGTCTCCTCACCCCACCCCGCTCTCACTCACACCAGCGTTGGGGGCGCATTGTTTGTGCAGGAGCCTCCTATCTAGTCCGAGGGACCTGGCAGCTAGCGGTGAACTAACACGGCAATGGTGCAGCACAGATGCTGCTGTAGGCTGTTTGTAACTGGTGCAGCAGTCCGTGACATTTTTTTCGGTGCAGCAGTTCTAAACATGTTTTTTCCGAAGTTTTTTTATTTTGCATCGACACTTATCTCAATTCCGCACCGAATAGCATGCAGCACATCTTCAAATGTCTTTACATTCCGATACCTTCCTAACTCTAACAGACCCAAGCGTCCACAGAGCAATTCCAGGTAGATAACCATCGCTGTAACGTATAAGACGCGCACTTATTGGGGTGGCCCAGGTTTAGTAGCAAACAATTTTTGTTTTCTACGATAACTTACCATTCTCTTGAGGGGGGGGGGGGTATCATTGCTTAATTCATGAACGGCACTTCTCAGGCTCGGCCACCACCGGGAAAATGTTCGTTCGTAAGCCTAATGATTCAGATACAAATTATATATGAAGATTTAGCCACATGTGCCCTTTATGGTTGTATTTCAATCTATTACATCTTATGCATCATCTAGCTACAGAGGATGGTGCATCTATGAACGAAATGAGACGAACCATGAAACATGAGGCCTACGAGAATCTTAAAAAGCTGAAGAAGGAATAAATATCTATCGGAAGTGAAGTTGTTGCTCCGATGAACATACCCTGAAACAATCACAGTCTTGCACTTCTTGGAAAGGTAGCGTCCGTACAGACGCCATCCGCCACAGCACATTGGCCACCAGTGACACGGTACACTGCATTCGTCACCAGAGACACGGTACACTGCATTCGTCACCAGAGACACGGTACACTGCATTCGTCACCAGAGACACGGTACACTGCATTCGTCACCAGAGACACGGTACACTGCATTCGTCACCAGAGACACGGTACACTGCATTCGTCACCAGAGACATGGCCGTCACCCACACGGTGTTTTACGCGGAGTCCATTCACGGCCTAACTGGTGGCCTAACTGGTGACACATGCAACACTAACTGGTGACACATGCAACACTAACTGGTGACACATGCACCAATGGATCTGCTAACCCTGGCGGCCAATCACGGCCACTCGTACCGTAACCAAATGGCGCACGGCCACTCGTACCGTAACCAAATGGCGCACGGCCACTCGTACCGTAACCAAATGGCGCACGGCCACTCGTGCCGTAACCAAATGGCGCACGGCCACTCGTACCGTAACCAAATGGCGCACGGCCACTCGTGACCGTAACCAAATGGCGCACGGCCACTCGTACCGTAACCAAATGGCGCACGGCCACTCGTACCGTAACCAAATGGCGCACGGCCACTCGTACCGTAACCAAATGGCGCACGGCCACTCGTACCGTAACCAAATGGCGCACGGCCACTCGTACCGTAACCAAATGGCGCACGGCCACTCGTACCGTAACCAAATGGCGCACGGCCACTCGTACCGTAACCAAATGGCGCACGGCCACTCGTACCGTACCCAAATGGCGCACGGCCACTCGTACCGTAACCAAATGGCGCACGGCCACTCGTACCGTACCCAAATGGCGCACGGCCACTCGTACCGTACCCAAATGGCGCACGGCCACTCGTACCGTACCCAAATGGCGCACGGCCACTCGTACCGTACCCAAATGGCGCACGGCCACTCGTACCGTACCCAAATGGCGCACGGCCACTCGTACCGTACCCAAATGGCGTACGGCCACTCGTACCGTACCCAAATGGCGCACGGCTACTCGCACCACACACCACCCAAATGGCACACCATCCGGCAGCGCTGCCAACCTGCACGAGATAATCGGCCTCCCCAATCGAGTCCAGGTTGCCCATTGTCGATGGATATTGAGCCGTCGACGACGACGTGGTGACAGGGCCGGACAGCGGATACGGTCCGACAGCGGGCACGGTCCAACAACGGAACAGTCAGACAGTGGACACGGTCAAACAGCGGGACAGTCGGGCCAGCAGACACGGCCGGACAGCGGACACGGTCGGCACGGTCCGGCAGCGGGAGAGTCGGACAGCGGGACCGTCGGACAGCGGGACCGTCGGACAGCGGGACAGTCGGACAGCGGGACAGTCGGACAGCGGGACCGTCGGACAGCGGGACAGTCGGACAGCGGACACGGTTGGCACAGTTCAACAGCGGATACTGTGGTAGTGGACACGATCGGACAGTGTGTGCGACAGGACAATGGACACCGTTAGACACGATCACACACAGGTCACCACCGAAACCGAAGCCGATCAGATGCCGGACCAAGGGAGCTGCAGCCGCCCTGCCCCGGCATGTTTTGCAACAGCCGCCGATGTAATTGCATAACCGTAACGTGATGTACACAAGTGCGTGTTCGATGAGTCACACGCAGCTCCCGGTGCCTCCGAGGAGCCAAGTTCACAGATGTCCAGTGCAATTTAACCGGATACGTTGTTGCCAGGACACGATCAGATGAGCACTTTGGACGGGAACTTTGCTTCAACAAAAGCAATCATCTAAAACTATTATTGATCGGCATGATCAATAATAGTTGATCGTGATTAGAATATAATTTAGAATAGTGATTGGTTGCTTACCACAAGCGTCAGACCAATCGGATAGTGACGACGGCAACAGTGAAACAAACATGTACGGCGCCCAACACTGCTCGACGGTGGTTAATTACGTGAGTGAGAACTTAACATAAACCAGCTTGAGCACGCTGCAAGCAGTATTAATCTAAGTCAGTAGACAGCAATTCGGACGCGATTACGGGCCGCCAAATGGCCTGTGCCGGTCGGTTGTGTAGCTTACGTGGGTCGGTCATCCAGGGGCTCCATAGCTTGGTGAAGGGCAGCGGCAGCACGGGCGGCGGGCACGCCGTCATGGCACCGTACCTCGCGCCGGCCGCCACCAGACTGTCGTACGCCGAGTAGAACATGGCGCGAGCGGGCCCACCTGGGCGCCAGCGGCCGGCGGTCGACTCGCCTCACGCACTCCTGCCCTCTGTCCGTGGCGGCGCCAACCTCGGCGCGCCGCCGCCGCCGTCTGTCCCGCACCGAGCAGCGACACGCTCTGGCCGCCGGGCGCAACAAGCCAAGACGACGACGGCGGCCGGCGCCGCGGCCCGCCGACCGCGCAGCGACCACTTGTAACACAAAGACCGCGCCACACGCCGCGCCATGGCCGCGGTGACGCACGGCGCGCCACCACCGCCGCCGCCGCCGCTGCCGCTGCCGCCCGGCCGACACTGCAGGCAGCCATCCCGGTGGCGCGCCGCCAGTCGTCACGCCGCTGCGACGTGGCTTGCCACGAGCTCGTAATTGGGCCCCCCGGGTCGTGCGGCGGCCGGTTGTGCCATAAAGTGATAATCAGCCGTCACGAATCGTACATTCCACCTGTGGACGTGGGCCCAGGGAGCGAATTATGGCGGCGCGCCTGGGCTTACGAGTCCCCGGCCGCGCTGACATTTCATTATTAGCGTGCTCTCAATAAAGGGCGTCGCAAGCGACGCTCAAGAGCCGAGGTGTTGGGCGAAATTGAATACGTAGGTGCCAGCGATGGCCCAAGGGAGGCCAGCAATTGGCACCAAATGAATGATGTTCTTCTGGACCAAATAAAACTACTGATTTCTGCGGCGGAGGAATAATTGGATAAGGAGTGGGAACAGGGGGTAGTCATGATCCGAGGTCCGTTCTGTACCCATAGATTGACTTTGGGCCACGATAATTTCCCGAATATCTTTCGGAAAAGATTTACCTAGTATATAATATTAGGCTTGGAATATCCTGTTGCCAAATTTTCAGCACGCCACTAATTTTTGTATCTTATATGTTACATAAAGATGCAACACATTCAACAAGGTGATGTGAGCATTCACAGTTCATCACGTTAGCATTCATAGCACTTTAGGAATATGCAAACAGTTTGCATAGCTGTATTTCATGGCAGCACTTTAGCATGTTGCAATCATTTATAGCTCACAGCTTAATTCAGCACAGGGGCTGACGCAGGGTGGACACTAGAGGAATGTGCCCCCCCCCCCCCATGGGAACGTGAAGCTCCTCTGGCCGGGAAAAGGCGCTCCTCTGGGAAAGCTCGAGTGCACCCCTCGAATTTTCAGCCAGAGGCGTCCCTCTAAAAGGAGGAAGGAAATGAGAAGGAAAGGCGGTCCTGCGGAAAGGCCCGGGTACACCTTCCCCACATTTTTTTTTCCGCCGGAGGTGCCCCTCCGAGAGAAAACAACGCCCGGCGCCTCTCCAGGTACTTTCGAAGTGGCTTCCCTCCAGACAAGTGCCACCACGACAATTCCTGGATCCGCCCCCGATTCAACACGCATCTAACATCACAATTGCAGCGTTCATAGAACAGACAGACTGTTAGGCAACCCAACAGTACGCAGTTAAAGTGAATAATGAAACGCGGGTCCGAAGAAAAGCCGTATTCTAATTAGTTGAGCTTCGGCCTTCGCTGACAACCAGGAGTGAACTTCAAAGAAATTAAAATCAATGTTATCAATTCCCAAGCTTCTTTGCTAACACAGAACACGTTAAGGACTTGTCACAATACCAGACCATTCACTATAGGAATGGTAAACAAATATTTGTATTTCGAGCATAGGCACTTGAAAGTGAATAAATCGGAGGAGTTGTGGTAATCACCACAACTCCTGTATACTAAGATACTAAGCGTGGTATACTAAGATCACCATGGCAAAGATCGGCCAAAAGCCTGGAAGCATATGACGTAAATTGACCACGTATGGAGGAAGTAAATGCAAGCATGGTGACAACCATGGTGACAACCATAGCGCAACCATGGACAACCATGGTGACAACCTCCCGGCTCACCAATGTCTCTCAAAATGAGTGGCCATGTCTATGGAAAAACATGCTGCGGTCGCACTCTACGCTAGGTTTCACCGAATGCAAGACCAACTAGTATGCCTGAGTCGGGCGGATCTGCGATGTCGAAAGCGAACCTGGCTGTTTGTGCGTGACTGAGACACTGTGTGTGTATGTATGTATGCATGTGTGTATGTGTCTGTGTGTGTGTGTGTGTGTGTGCTGCGGACCCAGCCGGCCTGGCCGACATATGTTCATGTGTGTGTGTGTCTCTGTGTGTGTATGTTGCAGACCTAGCCGGCCTGGCCGACATGTGTCCATGTGTGTGTTGCGGACCTAGTCGGCCTGGCCGACATGTGTCCATGTGTGTGTTGCGGACCTAGCCGGCCTGGCCGACATGTGTCCATGTGTGTGTTGCGGACCTAGCCGGCCTGGCCGACATGTGTCCATGTGTGTATGTGTCTGTGTGTGTGTGTGTGTGTGTTGCGGACCTAGTCGGCCTGGCCGACATGTGTCCATGTGTGTGTTGCGGACCTAGTCGGCCTGGCCGACATGTGTCCATGTGTGTGTTGCGGACCTAGTCGGCCTGGCCGACATGTGTCCATGTGTGTGTTGCGGACCTAGCCGGCCTGGCCGACATGTGTTCATGTGTGTGTTGCGGACCTAGCCGGCCTGGCCGACATGTGTCCATGTGTGTGTTGCGGACCTAGTCGGCCTGGCCGACATGTGTCCATGTGTGTGTTGCGGACCTAGTCGGCCTGGCCGACATGTGTCCATGTGTGTATGTGTCTGTGTGTGTGTGTGTGTGTGCTGCGGACCTAGCCGGCCTGGCCGACATGTGTCCATGTGTGTGTTGCGGACCTAGTCGGCCTGGCCGACATGTGTCCATGTGTGTGTTGCGGACCTAGTCGGCCTGGCCGATATGTGTCCATGTGTGTGTTGCGGACCTAGCCGGCCTGGCCGACATGTGTCCATGTGTGTGTTGCGGACCTAGCCGGCCTGGCCGACATGTGTTCATGTGTGTGTTGCGGACCTAGCCGGCCTGGCCGACATATGTTCATGTGTGTGTTGCGGACCTAGCCGGCCTGGCCGACATGTGTCCATGTGTGTGTTGCGGACCTAGTCGGCCTGGCCGACATGTGTCCATGTGTGTGTTGCGGACCTAGTCGGCCTGGCCGACATGTGTCCATGTGTGTGTTGCGGACCTAGCCGGCCTGGCCGACATGTGTCCATGTGTGTGTTGCGGACCTGCCGGCCTGGCCGACATTGTTCATGTGTGTGTTGCGGACCTAGCCGGCCTGGCCGACATGTGTCCATGTGTGTTGTGTTGTGTGTGTGTGTGTGTGTGTGCGGACCTAGCCGGCCTGGCCGACATGTGTCCATGTGTGTGTTGCGGACCTAGTCGGCCTGGCCGACATGTGTCCATGTGTGTGTTGCGGACCTAGCCGGCCTGGCCGACATGTGTCCATGTGTGTGTTGCGGACCTAGTCGGCCTGGCCGACATGTGTCCATGTGTGTGTTGCGGACCTAGTCGGCCTGGCCGACATGTGTCCATGTGTGTGTTGCGGACCTAGTCGGCCTGGCCGACATGTGTCCATGTGTGTGTTGCGGACCTAGTCGGCCTGGCCGACATGTGTCCATGTGTGTGTTGCGGACCTAGCCGGCCTGGCCGACATGTGTCCATGTGTGTGTTGCGGACCTAGCCGGCCTGGCCGACATATGTTCATGTGTGTGTTGCGGACCTAGCCGGCCTGGCCGACATGTGTCCATGTGTGTATGTGTCTGTGTGTGTGTGTGTGTGTGCTGCGGACCTAGCCGGCCTGGCCGACATGTGTCCATGTGTGTGTTGCGGACCTAGTCGGCCTGGCCGACATGTGTCCATGTGTGTGTTGCGGACCTAGTCGGCCTGGCCGACATGTGTCCATGTGTGTGTTGCGGACCTAGTCGGCCTGGCCGACATGTGTCCATGTGTGTGTTGCGGACCTAGTCGGCCTGGCCGACATGTGTCCATGTGTGTTGCGGACCTAGTCGGCCTGGCCGACATGTGTCCATGTGTGTGTTGCGGACCTAGTCGGCCTGGCCGACATGTGTCCATGTGTGTGTTGCGGACCTAGTCGGCCTGGCCGACATGTGTCCATGTGTGTGTTGCGGACCTAGTCGGCCTGGCCGACATGTGTCCATGTGTGTGTTGCGGACCTAGCCGGCCTGGCCGACATGTGTCCATGTGTGTGTTGCGGACCTAGCCGGCCTGGCCGACATATGTTCATGTGTGTGTTGCGGACCTAGCCGGCCTGGCCGACATGTGTCCATGTGTGTATGTGTCTGTGTGTGTGTGTGTGTGTGCTGCGGACCTAGTCGGCCTGGCCGACATGTGTCCATGTGTGTGTTGCGGACCTAGCCGGCCTGGCCGACATGTGTCCATTGTGTTGTGTTTTGTGTGTGTGTGTGTGTTGCGGACCTAGTCGGCCTGGCCGACATGTGTCCATGTGTGTGTTGCGGACCTAGTCGGCCTGGCCGACATGTGTCCATGTGTGTGTTGCGGACCTAGCCGGCCTGGCCGACATGTGTCCATGTGTGTGTTGCGGACCTAGTCGGCCTGGCCGACATGTGTCCATGTGTGTGTTGCGGACCTAGTCGGCCTGGCCGACATGTGTCCATGTGTGTGTTGCGGACCTAGCCGGCCTGGCCGACATGTGTCCATGTGTGTGTTGCAGACCTAGCCGGCCTGGCCGACATGTGTCCATGTGTGTGTTGCGGACCTAGTCGGCCTGGCCGACATGTGTCCATGTGTGTGTTGCGGACCCAGCCGGCCTGGCCGACATGTGTCCATGTGAAGTGCCACTCACGCGGAACCGCCACGGCCGCTGTCAAAGGAACATCGCAAAATAAACTAAATAAACATGCAAGCCAATTGGAACTCGAATCTGTTTAGACAAAAGTTGCATTCCTTCCGCAATCCCAAGCAAAAATAACATTACTATTCCGGGATGACAAAGCATGCCTTTCAAATGCTGAGCATGTTTGAGTTAGTATCGAGATATTCCTAAAGAACAGAATGTCACACACATAGCACAATATAAAACACCTTCACATGGTTTTCAACTCCCGTTTGACCAATTGGCAGTGGCGGAGCTCACCGTCTGACATATGCTCATCTCCAGTCGGGAGTGAAGAAGAAAATAGCCCAGTCTGTTCAAATTCGCGAGTTGAGGCGTCGAGGAAAGGATGTAAATACAATTTCAACTTAAGATAGCATCAAAATCCTGGCGAATATAGTCATGAAGATTGGATTTTAGGCCCACTTCGAGGAAAGAAACCACCTGAAGGCGGTCCAATTTCTATTGTCTTGCACAAACTATGCAGCTATATGCTTTATCACTTGCATCCCGGTGCATAACTGAGCGAATTTGGACACACTAAAATAATCTGGCTCTGATATACCTCTGGCAGTGGGAGGAGTCAATTTAACTAGCTACTGGCTACAGGCTGCTGCCAGCCATGCTAGAAGGGTACGAGTGCCGACAGTTGTGTTGGTAAGCTCACTGGTCACCTCAAGCTTGGCATCCAAGTCACCTTATTATGCGGCATTTATGCGAATTGTATGGTGCCGCCAGATGCGAAGTACCGCCACCCGCTCTCAGTGTTGTCCGGTTTCTCATTGTTCGGTTGCAAAGCCTTGGTCTGAAATGCATGTACTGACAAATTAACCAGATCAAATGATAATCACGAAAATGAGCCCAAGAAAACAAGACCACACAATTTCACTTCGGCAAAACACAGGGATGTGGGCCGAAATCATTCTCAACATTTTGGTACATACAATATGAACCTGGTCCGACCCAAAAGCTATGGTGCAATGAAGGGTTCGTGCAGCAATAACGCATGATAAGTCGGTCCCAAATCGTGTGATTTAATGTCGCTGGTGGACCACAAATCCCATCCCTCTGTTATCATCACTCGCCGGAGAACTGCTAGACACGGCTGCTCACCGCTCTCAGTTATTGCAGTGGTTGGCACAAGTGTCCCAGGCGGCACCTTGCTTGATAGAGTGCACATCATGTGTAATGGTGAACAGCTAGAGCTAAAGGAACACACGAATGCCGTTTGTAAAAGATTGTCTGGAAGAATCGACATTAAAAGATGCACCACTGCAATGGAAGGCATTGGTAGAACAGCAACAAGCAATGTGCCGTACAAGCAACAAGCATTTACTACCGTATTCTGAAATCATAAGTAAACTGGGTACGAAACAAGAAAATGAGCTTTTATCCTTCATAATTTGGTTTAACAACAAAGGAACTGACGTAGAAGACATGGCAAATCGCAAACGTCTTCTAGTGGCATATTCTAACAAAATTTATATGATTTGAGAAGAAAAAAAAACATTTGATAATATTCCTACGATCACCTTTGGCTGTTGTCAACGGGGCAGTATTACAAAGGGTTGGTTGGTTATTGGTTTTACAACACGTCGACCGTTGAGTCATGTAGCGTCGCCAGTCTCTCACGCCGATTGGTCGCGGGCGAAGAGTAGCGACAGGTGAGACTCGAACCCATAACCTTTCGATTGTGAGACGAGCATCTTACCCCTAGACCACTCGTCCCCGTATTACAAAGGGGTTGAAATAAGATCACAGCTGAAGTGCACCCTTAGTACCTTGGGATGATCTCACCCGCAGTACTTTCTTCAGGGAGGTCACTTTTTATTTCCACCCCATATTTAGGGGTGCTTCGGTGGAGCATTCCAGATTGACCACGGTCAGGAAAAAGGTTTATGGCCAGTACGTACAAATTATTACGTACAAGAGTAAGCCAGATTTACGTGCAGAGTCTACATATTCCACCGACGTTTCGCACTGAGCGACTGGAAAGAAAAAGTTATATAAAAGGACAAACTTCGGCATGGAAAGCTCCTCTCATTATATACAACCAGTCCCGTAGATCCATGGGGCGTCGGTAACTCAGTGGTTAATCTGAGCGTCTGGCATGCCAGAGGTACGGGGTTCGATTCCTCGTGGTGCCCGCCCTTACTACCAGGGTGATTGTTGTTGGTTGGTTATTGGTTTTACGACACGTCGACCGTTGGGTCATGTAGCATCGCCAATCTCTCACGCCGGTTGGTCGCGGGCGAAGAGTAGCGACAGGTGAGACTCGAACCCACAATCTTTCGATTGTGAGACGAGCATCTTACCCCTAGACCACTCGTCCCCTACCAGAGTGAGAGGCAGGCGACGCCATATGGCCTCAGCTGCTGAGTGCGCCGTAAAGTCACAACCACCACCACCACCATCCCATGGATTCCAGAAAATCTTCTTTTTTTTAAACAAAAAAAAAACACGAGCACATGCACAGCACGAGCCCAGTGACAGCTGACTGACAACGTGCCAGAATATCGGGTTACAGCCAAACAGCTGACTGACAACGTGCCAGAATATCGGGTTACAGCCAAACACGGGCTGCGACATTCACCTCTGCGCACAAACAACATGAGCCCGAGATAAGAGGACAGGCCGCCGGCCACGTAACCAGCGTCTGGCGACCCCTGGACAGTGATAAGATAACCGAAAAACGCCCGGCTCAAGCGTACTGGGCAAGGTACGCTACTGCTGCCAGGACGGACAGACTTCCAACACAGGTCGGTCACCGTTGTCAGGTGCGGCACTGCTGCCGGGACGGACAGACTTCCAACACAGGTCGGTCACCGTTGTCAGGTGCGGCACTGCTGCCGGGGTGGACAGACTTCCAGCACAGGTCGGTCACCGTTGTCAGGTGCGGCACTGCTGCCGGGGTGGACAGACTTCCAACACAGGTCGGTCACCGTTGTCTGGTGCGGCACTGCTGCCGGGGCGGACAGACTTCCAACACAGGTCGGTCACCGTTGTCTGGTGCGGCACTGCTGCCGGGACGGACAGACTTCCAGCACAGGTCGGTCACCGTTGTCAGGTGCGGCACTGCTGCCGGGACGGACAGACATCCAACACAGGTCGGTCACCGTTGTCAGGTGCGGCACTGCTGCCGGGACGGACAGACTTCCAGCACAGGTCGGTCACCGTTGTCAGGTGCGGCACTGCTGCCGGGACGGACAGACTTCCAACACAGGTCGGTCACCGTTGTCAGGTGCGGCACTGCTGCCGGGACGGACAGACTTCCAGCACAGGTCGGTCACCGTTGTCTGGTGCGCTGTCGTATTTTGCTTCAGAGACAACGACTGGAGGGTGGCGACCAAAGTTTTCATAACCTGTCTCGACAGGAGGGGAGGCCGAGGTGCAGAGGAAACCGGGTAATGAGGGGAACTCAACCGGAGAGGAAAATGACTACAGGAGACGTCAGTGAGGGGAGGACGGCACGGAACATGAGCAGATAGCACGGGACACTGACAACAGAAGACACAACGGACAATAACAGCGGACAAAATGGACATTAACAGCAAACAAAACGGACAATAATAGCAGACAACATGCAACACCAACAACAGCCGACGCCACTGACAATAACAGCAGACAACATGCAACACCAACAACAGCCGACACCACTGACAACAACAGCAGACAACACGGAACAGTGACAGCACGGCATACCTCGGACCAGACAATGGATCATGGTCGATCAATGGACACAGCTGATCATGATCGACGTGACGTCCCTGTGCAAGCCCAAAGTGATATCGACAGAAACAAATTCAACGCTTATTTTAGGTTTGAATTGCACGAAGATGACGAATTACGCGCAACAAGCGTACAAATGGCAAGACACAGCACCTATGCATTTGTGTACAGTACATTTGGACATTCTTCGTACCGAGAAACGGCGTGGAAACGCGGTTATGTAATACATAGCTTCCTGTATCGGTATATTCCTAACTTGCGTACTGAATCATCAACGTGGTGCTGCTCGTACTGTGTCAGCATAGCTAGTGTTCCGGTTTCAGCCAATGTTCTACCGAGTCGAGGTCGTCAATTATGATTGCTGTCATCGGCATGTAGGTCATTCGGCTGGAAAACGCATAGTGATCGTGCAAATATATTTCGAAACAGATAGCCATGGTCAGCCGAAGTATACTCAGCCCATTTCTTCCGTAACCATGCCATTTTCGGGACCATCTCAAACCGTGCTATTTGCACCCAAGACACAGCATGGCCAATGTCGACACTGAACACAAGCGCCCACGCGCAGCCGATTCCAGATAAGTGACGTGTGTCGGTGACGCCTGGTGGTCACCAGCACATCCTCCTCTATCGCCAGCAATAGCTCGACCACGTCATCACTGCACAACTGGAGAACCATTTCGGTGGAATCCAGGAGGCGGCGGTGCAGCCGACGGTGCAGCCGACCAGGCGGCGGCAAAGGCGGCGCAGCGGGCACAATCTGACGCGCGGTGGCCGCAGATAGCGGCGCATCCTGCGGCGGCGTGTTTGCGGCGCGACACACGTGTCGGCCGTGCCGTACCTATCGGCACCACTTCCGAGACACGTCGGCCGGCAGGAAGGCCGGCCCGCCTATCCGGCCTCCCACGCAGCGGTCTCCTGTGCTGGAGACGAGCCACCCCACCGGCGGGGCGGCTCGCCGGCGGGGTGGGGTCGCTGGCGCGGAGGGGTGAGCTCGCCAGCGGGGTGGGGTCGCTGGCGGGGTGGGGTTCGCTGACGGGGTGGGGGTCGCCGACGGGGTGGGATTCGCTGACGGGGTGGGGTCGCCGACGGGATGGGGTTCGCTGACGGGAGTGGGGTCGCCGACGGGGTGGGGTTCGCTGACGGGGTGGGGGTCGCCGACGGGGTGTGTTCGCTGACGGGGGTGGGGTCGCCGACGGGGTGGGGTTCGCTGACGGGGGGGGGGTCGCCGACGGGGTGGGGTTCGCTGACGGGGTGGGGTCGCCGACGGGGTGGGGTTCGCTGGGGGTGGGGTCGCCGACGGGGTGGGGTCGCCGA
Source organism: Ashinkailepas kermadecensis (assembly GCA_034440615.1). Lineage (NCBI taxonomy): Eukaryota > Metazoa > Arthropoda > Thecostraca > Neolepadidae > Ashinkailepas > Ashinkailepas kermadecensis. The sequence goes on from JAOTOM010004145.1 coordinate 119,017, forward strand.
CGGGGTGGGGTTCGCTGACGGGGTGGAGGGGGGTTCGCCGACGGGGGGGTCGCCGACGGGGTGGGTTTCACGGGGTTGCTGACGCGGAGGGGTGGGGTCGCCGACGGGGTGTGTTCGCTGACGCGGAGGGGTGGGCTCTCCGGCGGGGTGTGTTCGCTGACGCGGAGGGGTGGGCTCTCCGGCGGGGTGTGTTCGCTGACGGGGTGGGCTCGCCGGCGGGGTGTGTTCGCTGACGCGGAGGGGTGGGCTCTCCGACGGGGTGGGGTTCGCTGACGGGGTGGGCTCTCCGACGGGGTGTGTTCGCTGACGCGGAGGGGTGGGCTCTCCGACGGGGTGGGGTTCGCTGACGGGGTGGGCTCTCCGACGGGGTGTGTTCGCTGACGCGGAGGGGTGGGCTCTCCGACGGGGTGGGGGTCGCCGACGGGGTGGGGGTCGCCGACGGGGTGTGTTCGCTGACGCGGAGGGGTGGGCTCTCCGGCGGGGTGTGTTCGCTGACGCGGAGGGGTGGGCTCTCCGGCGGGGTGGGGGTCGCCGACGGGGTGTGTTCGCTGACGCGGAGGGGTGGGCTCTCCGGCGGGGTGTGTTGGCTGACGCGGAGGGGTGGGCTCTCCCACGGGACGGGCTGCCGGCGGCCACGGTGCCGCTGCCGGCGGGGAGCCCACAGGACGGTGAAGTACAATCGTGTCTTCGTGCAATAACGTAGTTGCACCCTGGGAAGAATTTGACTAGCTGGACGCGTTACTCGTCCTTTCAGCCTGCTTTGTAACGGACGGTTACAATGCAGCCCGATCACGCTGGGCAGATGCTGAGGTCAGGCCAGAGTCGGGGACAGTGCCGGGCGCTGGGGGCACTTGGTTGTGCCGGTGCCGGTGCCGGTGCCGCCTGCTGCCTGACTGCGCCGCTGTTGAGTCGACGACACTCAGCGACGACACTCAGACGACACTCAGTGCCGCAACACTACCGCCACCGATCGTCCGATGCCCTGAACGGCCACTGCTCATGAGAGCGGCACAACGGTGGTCAAAATCGATAGAATATCGCCGTTTGTCAGCGGGCCGACTTCGGAGCAGTTGTTGCGATGGTCGCCGACAATAATGTTAGCCGGCTAAATGCCAGCCCTGTCTCCAAAGTTAAATTTTACAAATTCCGAAGCGGTTTCATCAGGCAGTTGAAGCCTAGAAATCAGAAATAGCAGAACAACAGGATAGGGCGTAGCGGGGGCAGGTTAAGTACACCGGAGGTTTATGCTTTACAATGTGCTATTTGACCAGAGCCGTGCTGCTGAACGGGTGACCATGGGTAGCGCAGTGCCATCCTTGGCTTCGTCAGGCACGCACCGTCGACACCTACCCGTTTATTGGGGCTGAACTGCCACCAGATGTGCCACCCGACGCGAAACCCACCGCCTCCCAGCCAAGCACCACTCAAGTCGCCCATTATCCAATTAATCCAGCCGGCGCCACATACGGCTCTACCTGCCACCTAGCCATTTTTCACTTGAATTCAATTGCCCGTCTCCCCTGCCAGCGCAGGCGGTCTCAAGGACAAATAAATTCCGGCCCAATTACCGGCAATTCTGGCGATGACGACGCCTGCCGGGGTCTGCCGGGGCCGGCCGAGGGCGAGCGCGGCCGGCATTCGGCCTGCCGACGAGGTAAGCTGCTCGGATCCAGCACGCCGCAGTGCCAACAACCGGCTGTTGCACCATGGTGCGCGGTAAATCACCACGTGTCGAGCTGTCCGGCTCGGACGCCGCCGGACATATTGCTCTCGGCCGTGACACAACCGCTGTTCTCGGTTTGAATAAATTGCATCCAGGTTCAATTTCAGTGGTGTTTCATTCAGGTCGAAGCCAATATCTCGGCGGCCGATTCTCTATGAAGTACGTGACACTTGTGACAAGGCGGCGGCGCGCTCTGATTCGTGGCGGTCATCGCCGCGCGTAATGGCTTAACATTTGCCAAAAGGTCAACAGTCGTGCGCTGTGATTCGACACAGTCGGCGATGGCCGAATCGCGGCCGGCCCGCGCTTGCAACGACCCCGGTGCTGACAGCGAACGGCGGCCAATCGAGTCGATTGGAGAAGGGGACGCTCACCGGCCGCCTCTGGTCAGACGATCGTCGCCGAGTGAGCCGACGCGCCACTCGATACAACACGCCATCGGAGTCGGTCCGACTGTGGGGCGTGCAGCATGCTGTCGCATGGGAACAACAACAGATTCTGCAGCAAGCGACTCGGTCAGGCTGGAATTTGTGGGTTGCTGGGGTTTCCTTAGTCCGCTTGATCTGGGTCTTGGCAAAGCAGCTAAAGACAAGTATCACAGTGGTGGCCAGGGCGGTGCCACTGCCTATTTTTGTCTTTTTTTCGTGCAGTCCTCGCGATGTTTTCCAGCGCCACTATTCCTCCTGGTGTCCTTGAGGGGAAGACACACTCCCATTTCCTTCCTAATTAATGCTATTTTTTCTTCATAGCTGGGCTTTGGAAACACTTAGCAATCCGTGAAGAAATCGTGTGTATATCATGACAATGATAAACACTACTGTCAGAGGAGTGCTCATGCAGCACTCCAGCCAATACGAGGCCGAAATCGCAGCCGCCGGATGCCGTTCATACAGGAGCAGGTAGATATGTAGTTAGTTGCCCAGATGGGGCTGGGGTTGAATGGCTGGCCCAATGCGGGTCTTCTCATCCGTGGAAGACAGTAGCGATAGAACGATCAAAGATGGTACGATACCCATCACAAGATTGGTTGACTGGCTATTGGCTGACTGGCTATTGGCTGACTGGCTATTGGCTGACTGGCTATTGGCTGACTGGCTATTGGTTGACTGGCTATTGGCTGACTGGCTATTGGTTGACTGGCTATTGGCTGACTGGCTATTGGCTGACTGGCTATTGGTTGACTAGCTATTGGCTGACTGGCTATTGGCTGACTGGCTATTGGTTGACTGGCTATTGGCTGACTGGCTATTGGCTGACTGGCTATTGGTTGACTAGCTATTGGTTGACTGGCTATTGGTTGACTGGCTATTGGTTGACTGGCTATTGGCTGACTGGCTATTGGTTGACTGGCTATTGGTTGACTGGCTATTGGTTGACTGGCTATTGGTTTCTTGAATGAAGTAGAGGGTTAGACACTTCGAATAGTGTGCAGGACGGAGCAGGATGAGTGGATACGGCTGGCATCACGAACATCATCAATGCCAATGTAAAAATAATCCGCCATGTTCACAATTATAGAACACATCTGGACTTCGGACGTGCGACGAGATTCCAATGACGAAAACAGGCCGATAACGTGCTGCCGCGCTGGGAGCGCGCGCTCGCCGCCGACGCGCTCCTCCGACCGATGACATCCGGCGGGGGCCGTGTGGTACACCACCCGGCTGGTCGGTGTTTCCAGCACATTCGGGCCGGCCGTCAGGTGGCGTCCCCCTGCCGCCGGCAGCCGCACGGGCTGAGCTGCCAGCCGCCGCCGGCCGCCGCTAGTTGGGTCGTGTCACGGCCGCTGATACCATCGCGTCCAATTTGCTGTTATCAGTACCTCGGGGCTCAAGTCCCAATGAACTCAGGTTCACCGGACGGGACATTTGTTATTGTTCGTCGGTTAACTAGAGTTTGATTAGCGATAAGCGCCGTTGCAATTTGGCCCTTATCGGCGTCCATCACTCGGCTGCGTCTGCAAATGTGCGGAGCGCGCCATTGTTGCCGGCTGGAGAGGCCCGCAGTCAGACCGGCTCGGCCTTACTGCCAGACCTGGACCCGGCTCTGGGCACAGACCCACATCCAGACCAAGACCAAGACCCGGGACTGCCTCAAGATTCAAACCATACACACGCATGCACACACACACACACACACACACACATCCAGACGAGGCCCGCGCCCACTCCCAGACTCAGATTCGACCTCAGACCAGGACGTAGATACAGACTCAGACGCAGACCCGAGTCTGTACAAAGACACAGACCTGAACCCTCACCCAGACGCAGATTCAGATCCGTACGCAGAGCCGAGCCTACTCCCAGACCCAGATCAGATCCGTATGATCAGATCAGATCCCATTCAGATCCGTACGCAGAGCCGAGCCTATTCCCAGACCCAGATCCGGACCCGCACCTAGTGGTCACAAACCTGAAGTCGCACCTAGGCAACCGGATCAGTACCCAGAAACAGACATCGGTACACACCAAGACACAGAGCCGGATCCAGAACCACACCCGGATTCAGACCCGGACATAGTGATCCACTCCGGTGACAATGGTCAGTGTCACCTACGATGGCGGACATTCTCTTCGCATCGCGAACGATATCTCTCCATGATAACCATGTCTCATCTTGGAAGGCGTCACTGATCATGAATAACGCATGAATAACACAAGCAACTGCGACCTAAGCCCGTATGCATGACTGTACCTGACAACCATTTCCCACGCTGGCAACGATATCTACCTCTGGTAACCATTCCCCACCCTGACAGCGCTGTCCGCGTATGGCAATCATTTCTCATCCTGACAACGATGTTCACCCCTGGTGGCCACGTCCTGACCTGAAAACGATGCCCATTTCTGGTCGCCACGTCTCGACTTGACAACAATGTCCACCTCTGGTGGCCATCCGACCTGACAACGATTCTTCGTCGCCAGTTCTCGGCAAGCACTGTATATGTGCAATGCACATATTCTATTTCGCTTCATCTCCATAGTGCATTATGTACTACGCTTCGCTTGATTGTGGTGGCCATATTTCGACAGGGTAACCGTTGATTCGAAGCATTGCGAATACGGTGACACCGGAATAGCTGGAATACGTAATTGCTGATGCCATGCGCAACGACGGGAAACCATCCCTTTCCAAGGTAACCACTGGTTACGACTATGACGCACCATCTCAGTCCATCATCACACGCGCGCCGGGCGTTCACATTCTGCCGTGATGGGGGAAATTAACACTGTCCAAAAAGAGCGCGGCAGCATAATTAACGGTAGCGATATGGCGGCGCCGGGAGACAGAGACGCCGCCAGTCGGATAAGACCGGCCGCTGCCCACCACACGTCACCATCTATCCGGCTATCTGGCTATCCGGCGGCCGTCCACTCTCTGACGGCGCACCCTTTCTGTGGTCCGACGGGGACGCCCACCGCCCGCCGCCATTTTCTGGCTGTGAAAAATGACAACTACTCTTGTAATGATAACGGTAAAAGTACTTCCCGCGCAAACAGGGGAGTGAACCGAGCATTAGGCCCGGAATGCCGACAGATAATCGAACAAATAGTGTGCCTTATCGCCAGGATACAACAAATTAATCATGCGACCAGGCATCATGGCGAGAAATAAACGAGGCCTCCTCCCAGCCACCCGCTTTCCGCGCACCGAAAATAAGCAGAATTCTTCGGCAAATTGACTGGGCTCTCGGCATGCCAGCACCCAGTCGACCTGGTGGCTGCGTCACCATCCCGCTGAGTTATGGCGGCCGCACATGGAAGGTGGGATATATCATCACAAGAGACCACGTGGGGGTGACATCTCATTCTCTACCTTTAGAGGAGTCTCGACGCTGGCACACTGCCAGCCGCCTTCGCGAGCCCGGTAATAAAAGGTGGGCGTTGGAAATCCCACCCGCACGCCCTGTGGCTCCCATTCACCATTCTGGCCACAATCAAACTCTTGATTAATTCAAAAGGAGCCGGTGAAAGGACGAATTTTCGTAATTTCTTGGCCGGATGGAAGCCGACCGACGAAAACAAGCCGCTAGAGCGTCGGATCGTTTTCCGGTTCTGGCGCGTCGGCCGAAGGAGCTGCGTCACCAGCGGCCGCCCATTACGCCAAGGTGCTAATCCTTTCCGTCTATAATGGCTTTCAGATACCGACGATATCCATGGGAATCGGTCGTTGAGACAAATCCTTTCCATTTCGCTGACTATGAACGAGAACGAGCACCAACAGCCGTCGCCTGGCCGCCAAAAGCCAGGATGTGCCGCCGAACAGATGTGTGTTGCGGCGCAGTATACCAGAACAGGTGAAACACCTGCGTCACCACGTCTGAGCCAGCACACCATAGTTTTGAAATGCGATTGTCATCTGCTCCGAAACGACTCGACCCTCCAGATGTTGTGCTTGAAATAATATATCGTGGCTATGCACATGTAGTTTTGTGAAAATCCATTCTGTGTAAATATGACATACATCAACTTATGGAATGGAATAGATCGAACAGCGCACAGCTACAGTGATGACACTTACCGATCCATGAAACTAAGCTAGTATAGTAACTCATAGGAACAGCTAGTGGTCAGATCATTACAGTAATGACGTGGTGTCAAATATTGAACCAATTTGGTCTGCATTGCCACACAGAATAGCTTAAGGAAAGTTGAGCTCAATATCATCCTGGTCCATTTTGTATTTCCCTGGACGATACTACGTAAAACATATAGCACGGAAGTGAAAATTATCGCTGTAAATATCATACAATTATATAACATTACTACATGAAGGCATAAAACGTGACCAGTCAAATTATGTGCGGAAGAAAATGCACGTCAGAACCCCACAACGTAAAATACACAGTTCATAAAGAATGATATTGCATGACAATTGTCCATTGCGTGACTTTTGGGAGCATACTTAATACGCCATGCACCTCCGAAGAGCACGGCCGTGGTGGATCCAACGCACTTTTTTAAATCCTATTCAACAAAGGCTCACCTCACGTCTCCCTTGGTGGTAGCCAGTAAGACGCCCTGATCAGCGCAGCACGAGCCATACCTACAGGCCACAACACAACACGAGCCATACCTACAGGCCACAGCGCAGCACGAGCCATACCTACAGGCCACAGCGCAACACGAGCCATACCTACAGGCCACAGCACAACACCAGCCATACCTACAGGCCACAGCGCAACACGAGCCATACCTGCAGGCCACAGCGCAGCACGAGCCATACCTACAGGCCACAGCGCAACACGAGCCATACCTACAGGCCACAGCGCAACACGAGCCATACCTACAGGCCACAGCGCAGCACGAGCCATACCTACAGGCCACAGCGCAGCACGAGCCATACCTACAGGCCACAGCGCAGCACGAGCCATACCTACAGGCCACAGCGCAGCACGAGCCAAGCTACCAGGCCACAGCGCAGCACAGCCAACCTGGCACGCAGCACGAGCCATACCTACAGGCACAGCGCAGCACGAGCCACCACAGCGCGCACGAGCCATACCTACAGGCCACAGCGCAGCACAGCCACTCAGGCCCGCGCGCACGAGCCATACCTACAGGCCACAGCGCAGCACGGCCATCCTCAGGCCGAGCCACCACGCCACAGCAGCACGGCCCACAGGCCACCCGCCGCCATACCTACGCCACGCACACACAGCCATACCTAAGGCCACAGCGCAGCACGGCCTACCTCAGCCACAGCGCAGCACGAGCCATACCTACGGCCACGCGCCTACGGGCCACAGCGCAGCACGAGCCATACCTACAGGCCACAGCGCAGCACGAGCCATACCTACAGGCCACAGCGCAGCACGAGCCATACCTACAGGCCACAGCGCAGCACGAGCCATACCTACAGGCCACAGCGCAGCACGAGCCATACCTGCAGGCCACAGCGCGACTGGTTGCCCTCGTCCATTAATGTTGGAAGGTGCTGTGGCATCACTGATGAGCACGGGTTGTGCTAAGAGAACACACGTTCGCACACACCATATGCGCTACACGATCATGTTCCCATTTGCTTTAAAAAATCGACCCAAATCGCCATTCCCAAGTCCTTTCTTTCAGAACAGGAGTTTCTGTAAAAGAAAGTTATTAATGGGAATAAGGGAGGGATAAGCAGCAAGTGCAAACCTTCTGAACCTATTATTAAATCTGGCGAGGAAGTACTAAGTTCAACCGAGGCATCCTGTGACCAGAACGAAAAATGCTACTTTTTGTGGAAAATTCCCATTGCCACTTCCCCATTGCAAAAAAACGATTATTAATGGATGCGTGATGGACATATTGAAACCGGCTACATCTGCATGTTATTTGCATTGCATTGCATTGCATGTTTTACGACTAGTTCCTTATTCGGGATAAAGTTGCTGAAGTCAACCTTGGACACCCTTGCAAGCAAACAGCGGTACATATGTGGAACGCAGCATTGGTTGATTAACGAAACAGCTGGTATCTTTTCCAGACAAGACTTCGCACCGGCGGTTGATCTGGAACGAGGTGCAATCCTAAAAAATACCCGGAAACACCCTTTTGCAGGTGCAGTCACATTCCAAGAACGCAAGACTTGTATAGACTACGAGATGTTGACTCATGTGATTTGCCGCTTAATTGCTTGTTGAAATACTCTGGCTATATTTTGAGGCTACTCAGAGCTGCTGATATGTGCCCGGAATTTGCCTCCTTGTTGTGCTATTCATCACATAAAACCGCATTTGCTTAAGTCTAAAAAAATGATTGCGCAACTACAGGGAAACATTACCTGGTAAATTAAATCTTACTGATAATTAATGAAGCCTTTATTAAAGTGGGCTACCTCTAGTTAAAAACAGTGTTGTTACGGGCGACAACCAGTGAATAGCGACATAATCGGCTCGGGCCGGGACACTAAAGCTGGTCATGCTCCTCCGATCACGTGAGATTTGCCCACGCGTCCACATGGCCGAGTGAGACATTCCATGTACCCACAGTATGTCGGCGAGCCAATTTTCCCCAGCAGTCAGCGTCAATGGGCGGAGGTGTTCGGTCAAATGACGACATCGTCCGATGGAACGAGTCCCGCAAGATCACCTGAACGGATCCCCATCGAGAACCGACAGTCGTCCGTCGTCACCAATCCAGTTATTCTGGCCACCGGCCCTGATATCCTGGTCACCCGTTCTGCTATCCTGGTCTCCGGTCCTGACATCCTGGCCACCGGTCCTTATATCCTGGTCTCCGGTCCTGATATCCTGGTCACCGGTCATGATATCCTGGTCTCCGGTCCTGCTATCCTGGTCTCCGGTCCTGACATCCTGGCCACCGGTCCTTATATCCTGGTCACCGGTCCTGATATCCTGGTTACCGGTCATGATATCCTGGTCTCCGGTCATGATATCCTGGTCTCCGGTCCTGCTATCCTGGTCTCTGGTCCTGACATCCTGGCCACCGGTCCTTATATCCTGGTCACCGGCCTGATGTCCTGGCAACTGGACCTGATATCCTGGTTACCGTTCCCGATAGCCTAGCCGCCGTCCTGGTCTCCCGGCCACCGGACCTGATATCCTGGTCACCGGTCCTGATGTCCTGGTCACCGGTTCTGATGCTCTGGTCACCGGCCTGATGTCCTGGCCACCAGCCCTGATATCCTGGCCGCCGTCCTGGTCTCCCGGCCACCGGACCTGATATTCCAGTCGCTGACCATGATATCCTGGCCATCGACGCTGCAATCCCAGTCACGGATCCTAATGTCATGGCTATCGGTTCTGATATCCTGGGCATTGGTCCTGATCTTCTGGTCAATCACACTAGTTCACGGGTATCGATCTTCTGATTAGGGGAGATGCTTTCCTGATCATCCATTCTGGCCACCTGACTTTCCGTTTTGAGTTTGCCGTCACCGAATGTCGTCCTTTGGTTGCACATCCTGACCTCATGATGATCGGTCTTGACCTGGCTATCGCTCCTAATCTCCTGCTTACCAATTATGGGGACCTAATCACCGGTACTGACATCCTGGCGATCGTTCCTGGTCTCCTGGCCATTGGTTCCGATCCCCTAGGGTTGCCGGTGCTGGACTCAGGACTATTTGTCCTGACTTCCTGGTCGCCGGTCTCGGTGCTCTTGTCCCGGTTTTCTTGGTCTTCTCGGTCGTGTTCATCGTCCGCCCGCTGCAAATTCCCTGCATATTGCAACACCACACACGCCGTATCTTGCATCTTACACGTGCACGGAATCCGAGTCAGCTGATACCGCGAACGTCCGCACCACCTGCTCCCGGCGCGCCAGGGCTGTTTCGCGGCCATTTCCCCAGTCTATTTGGTGTCTATGTCTATTCCACGTGTCTATTGCACAGCGTGTTCGGACGAATCGTGCACATCGACACCATCTTTCTGTCGCCCATGCGGCGACACCGCGGCACATGCCACGCTGGGCACGCCGCTTCCAGCCAGTGCAGACCTGTTCGTGGCTGGGTGCTGCTATCCACACGGTTGACCGGCGAGCTGGTGGTCAGATAGCCGGCCCTGTCCGGGAGCTGGCCTGGACGGCCGCGTGTGTCAGATAGCCGGCCCCGTCCGTGAGCTGGCCTGGACGGCCGCGTGTGTCAGATAGCCGGCCCCGTCCGTGAGGTGGCCTGGACGGGGTGTGGGATAGCCGGCCCTGTCCGTGAGCTGGCCTGGACGGCCGCGTGTGTCAGATAGCCGGCCCTGTCCGTGAGCTGGCCTGGACGGCCGCGTGTGTCAGATAGCCGGCCCCGTCCGTGAGCTGGCCTGGACGGCCGCGTGTGTCAGATAGCCGGCCCCGTCCGTGAGCTGGCCTGGACGGCTGCGTGTGTCAGATAGCCGGCCCTGTCCGTGAGCTGGCCTGGACGGCCGCGTGTGTCAGATAGCCGGCCCCGTCCGTGAGCTGGCCTGGACGGCCGCGTGTGTCAGATAGCCGGGCAATAGAAAACACTCGGCCGGTCGGAGGGCCCATTCGCCGCTGGAAATCCTCTAATGCCTTCATCCTGTATGCCGGTACCGTCTCTGGCTGCAATTAATTCGCCCGTAAAAGATAAATCGAGCACAGTGACACGGAAAAGGTGTTACCTATCCCCACCTCGTCTCAATAGCCCATCAGCACGGTTTTTCGGTATCTGGGGCGTCGGAGCGTTGCCAGTAAAGGCCGCGCTGCTCGAGAGGGTACCTGGCGGAGACAGGCTCCTCTCCAAGACGTCACCTCGACAGAGCCTCAGCGCCATTACGGTTTGCATATAACCGCCTCGAGCACGTCGTCGGCGGGTGAAAAATTACACGCCCAGTAATAAAAGGCAAACGTGCACCTTTAAAAATTACACCCCATTTACAACTCATCGTTTAATTCAGTCCGACCGCGTGCATCTAATTGCCGTCGTCGTTTCCAATTGGAAATATATGGCGGGCGTAATTCTCCCCAAGTGACGGATAAATGGAGTGGGTCATGTGAAGAGGCGGGCGGCTGCCAACGCGCGGTGGCCGGCCGCCGCCTAATTAATGCTCGGCCGGCGACGCTGCGGCGACCACTGATGACGACAGGTGGGAGGTGGCCGCACGTCAGCGTCACCAGGCGTCATCGCCACTGCGTCACACACACGCACACACATACACACCCGGCCGGGCATTGGCACGCAGCCGGCCGCGACGGCGGCCCGCTGAGCGAGCCGAGCGAGGCGCACAACGAGCCACACAGCGAGCCGAGCGAGGCGTACAGCGAGCCACACAGCGAGCCGAGCGAGGTGCACAGCGAGCCACACAGCGAGCCGAGCGAGGCGTACAGCGAGCCGAGCGAGGTGCACAGCGAGCCACACAGCGAGCCGAGCGAGGCGTACAGCGAGCCACACAGCGAGCCGAGCGAGGTGCACAGCGAGCCACACAGCGAGCCGAGCGAGGCGCACAACGAGCCACACAGCGAGCCGAGCGAGGCGTACAGCGAGCCACACAGCGAGCCGAGCGAGGCGCACAACGAGCCACACAGCGAGCCGAGCGAGGCGCACAACGAGCCACACAGCGAACCACACAGCGAGCTGAGCGAGGCGCACAGCGAGCCACACAGCGAGCTGAGGGAGGCGCACAGCGAACCGAGAGCGATCGGAGGCCAGAAGTGTCGGCCGGAGCCGACTGGTGCGGCGAGGCGGGGGCGCGCCCGGACCGGCCGGACCGGCCGGACCGGACCACCAACCTGCGCGGGTCACAGCCACAGTCGACATCGCCTGACCACCAACCTGCGCGGGTCACAGCCACAGTCGGCTCGCCAGCGCCGCGCACGCTTTTTAGAGACGTCTTTCAAGGCTGTTTGTGCTCTTGGTTTTCGTGTTCACTTAGCGAGTTAACTGGCTAATCTGGCTTTGTCAGTACCAGGCTCCCCCAGCCCCGAACCACGCAATACACCCATTCCGACACGGGATTATCAACAGTGGGTATTTCACGGGCCTGTGCTGCTGCTTTTACAAGGTGGTTGTCTTCCTAGCTAAGCAACTCAGACGTGGACAAGACAACACAGGATAGAAGCAATTTCCAATGATTGCAACCAGCAGGAAAGGACGAGCACCTCAACATAGGCGTTCCACCTGGACTCTAAAAATAGCAATGCATGGGCATAGCACACGTGAAAATAGCACCAATGCAAGGCTAGTGGATATACAGTTACGGACGTGCTATAATCGATAGCAGCGTAAGCTAAGCTCCCAACATGCGACACAACGTTTGGGAAAAACAATGCATCTATCACAAGATGCAAGCAGGTGAATAAGCCTGCAGTCATCTCGAGATTCGTTTCAACCGCATACGCATCGGGAGATTGCTGCGACCGAGAGTGGCCACCGTAATGCATGCGGCCATGCTACCGATCAAACCCTCCACCAATCGACACCAAGCATTTCACGCCTGAAGCTGGGAACGCATCAACTTGATCGGCATCGCTTGGCACATTAAACCCAGACACTAATATTGATCCTCATCAAACACCGCCGAAGTCCAGGTCGGAAAGACAAAGGGACCACGTCAGAGGTGATCAGTCGGACCACGTCCAGAGGTGATGTTTTTTTCCGTGGGAAACAAATAAACAGCACTGTTCGTGCTAATCGGCAACGTGGCGAGCAAGTGCATACCCGATTAGCCGTGTCTGCCCGATTGGTTCGTATCTACCCTGCCAGCTCGTATCTACCCTACCATACCCGACCAGCTACCTCTACTCTATATCGATCTGCCCTCATAGCCCATCCAGCACGGGCTGACAAATTCCACACTCACCAACCACCTTTCCACCCGGCTTCCACGAACAAAGACCGCCGAGTGTTTACACCAAAACATCGCCAAGTGTTTATACCAAAACATGGCGGAGAGGCGTGCCAGCGTGATGAGGTGATGATCGGTATTCGATAAAAATTGGTAATCGGTAACTCCTGACGGTCGTCTCGAGACCAGGCGTGACACACGATTATGAGCCACAACGCCGCTACACCCAGAATGCAGTCAGGATCAACGCGTGTTTACACCCGACACGTGCAAGTGTAACGATAGGGTGGATGTCTGGTGTTATTATACCGGTCTGGTGTTATTGTACCGGACACGTGCAAGTGTAACGATAGCATGGATGTCTGGTGTTATTATACCGGCCTGGCGTTGTTACACCGGACACGTGCAAGTGTAACGATAGGGTGGATGTCTGGTGTTATTATACCGGTCTAGTGTTGTTGTACCGAGCACATGCAAGTGTAACGATAGGGTGGATGTCTGGTGTTATTATACCGGTCTAGTGTTGTTGTACCGAGCACATGCAAGTGTAACGGTAGGGTGGATGTCTGGTGTTATTATACCGGTCTAGTGTTGTTGTACCGAGCACATGCAAGTGTAACGATAGCATGGATGTCTGGTGTTATTATACCGGTCTAGTGTTGTTGTACCGGGCACGTGCAAGTGTAACGATAGGGTGGATGTCTGGTGTTATTATACCGGTCTAGTGTTGTTGTACCGGGCACGTGCAAGTGTAACGGAAGGGTGGATGTCTGGTGTTATTATACCGGTCTGGTGTTGTTGTACCGGGCACGTGCAAGTGTAACGGAAGGGTGGATGTCTGGTGTTATTATACCGGTCTGGTGTTGTTGTACCGGGCACGTGCAAGTGTAACGGAAGGGCGGATGTCTGGTGTTATTATACCGGTCTGGTGTTGTTGTACCGGGCACGTGCAAGTGTAACGATAGGGCGGATGTCTGGTGTTATTATGTAGGACATGGGGTCATCACCTGTCATGCACCATCGCAAGACCTGATGATTTTGCCGTCCAAAAATGCACTACGGAGGAGAGGAGGATCCTCTCAGCGTATCGCACCTCATGCAGCTCGAACTGCAAAAGACACATACCCAGGGGTGCCAGGTCGACTAAAAATTGTGTACTACAAAATCATTGGTGGCATCCCGGGTTAAGCCAAATAAATGGAAAATAAAGGTCCTGACATGAAAATAATATGGTCGCTTTACAATGTTCCATCTGGCTTCCACAAAGGTGGGTGCCTCATCAAGTGCAGACAAGGCTAAGTCAAAATGTCGCCATCGATGTAAGGCATCGATAGTAAAACTGAAGCACCTGAGATGATTGAAGCTCTGCAAATTTCGGACGCGAAATCTATCGATGGAAAACCTCAACAATGCGACACTAGGATAACAACATGACTCAGAAAGTCTTCCGACAAGACCTCGACATGGCCTCGCTTGGAACACGACGAAATTCAAGACTGCGGCGTACGGACCACTTGGCGGTGAGGAAACAAACAAGAGCGCAATCACCTCATCAGTGTAACTCGACGCCCACCTGGGCTCGAAGCCCCGGCGATAAGACCGTGCGCGTCCTGGCCTCTCGGCACAGACGACTACATCAACAAACAGTGCCAACAGCGCAAGAGGGCGCGCTTTTTGCGTCGGCCATTCGTGACGCGTTTCGGAGCGACACGGCCACCAGGTGGCGCACAGGTTGGCCGGCCTTGTCGAGGCACAAAGTGACGCCCTCGGCCGCCAGGGCCGCGTGAGGGTTGGTGGACGGCCCGTGCGATGCGCCGTGTTCCAAGTGGAAACGCGGCAGGCAATCCGCGACAGAGGTAGCGAAAAAAATTGATGTCCACGTTTTTCCGTGTTGCAAAACAGCCGGCGCCTGGACGGACTCCGGACAGTCGGCGTCAGAAAAACAGCACGCTGTTATCTCACAGTTTATAAGGCGTGTAGCGCGCGCAGCAGCCTCTTGACACACTGTTTGTAGCACGTGGCACAGCAGATTTTCATAAAGCGGGAGTTATGACCTGTGTTTGTCATACGGCTTTTTTCTCCACTCCATTCGACAGCAGTGGCTCGGTCTGTTATTGCAAGCGGTCGTCCTTTAATCAGCTAACCGCGGAAACACGTCTGGTTTTGCTCCGGCTCTGCCGAGACCGCGGCACAAACTAAACAGACACCTACTCACGACACAGCACCATTTCTCAACGGCCATCCAGGAAATGAATGACGCATTCCGCCAGCCACACTGGATTTTATCACGCCAACTTCGCCAACGGTAACCCTGCTTAGCGTTGCAGAAACGCCGCTGCAGAACGCAGACAAATACGGCGTCTACGCTCGGAGAGTCGCCGCAGTTGTCTGAGCAGAAAAGATTCCGATAGGCGGTGTCAGACCCATTTCCGGACCGATCGCGGATAGAAAGCTGCCAACTAGTTGGTTGAGCGCCCCGTCTCGTTTCAACACACCGCTCTATATTTTCTGCATTGTTCTACCGACTGCGGCGGGTGTTATTTTCTGCCGTGTTTCTCTCCGCCGGGAGTTTTATTTCCCTGTTTATGTCCCCATTTCATTTGGTCGACGTTTGTCACGGAGTATTACACAAGTCACATTAGCTTGAGCGGAGAAACAATACAGCGTTAGCCGCATGACTGTGCAGGCATTAACTTGTGGCCCCGTCCCAACGGAGCAGCCGCCAAACAAAGGTGGGCACGTTCTCATAAAGACGCACGAAGTTAAACAACGACCGGTCGTGTCAGCTAGTCACGCCGGTTTAACAGTCACCAGCAAAAAGCGTGCCCCAATGCACCGTACATCACCGCGCTAGTCTCTACACCCGACACAATTCGCCTCTCTCTCTCTCTCTCCCCTCTCCCACCTCTTTCCTCCGTCTCCAGCTTCATCGGTCGAGGAAAAAATCGCGCCCCCTGTCGCTAGTCACTGAATCTCGGCGGCGAATCCGTGTCGACCAGTTCATTTGAAAGCGAATGCCTGCGCTGGGCCATAAATTGGCGGGGGCAGCAGGTCGGTGGCGGTCCCAGGGCGCTCGTTACTCGACCAGCAGTCGCGCCGCAGTGGTGACGCCCACCTGGACGCCGTCGCCGCCGCTCCGCCGCGTCACAATCGATTATGGCCGACGCCTAATCGACGGCAATAACGGTGCGCACCGACCGTGCGGCTAAGGAGGCAACACGCGAGCAGCGGCTGGCCGTACTGAGGGTGAGAAATGGGCCG
Source organism: Ashinkailepas kermadecensis (assembly GCA_034440615.1). Taxonomy (NCBI): domain Eukaryota; kingdom Metazoa; phylum Arthropoda; class Thecostraca; family Neolepadidae; genus Ashinkailepas; species Ashinkailepas kermadecensis. Next base: position 135,234 of record JAOTOM010004145.1, read on the forward strand.
TGCCCCGCGGCGAGCCGTCACTGGTCTGTCGCCGTCACTTGCAGCGAATCCCGACCGCCATCGCGACACCGCCACCGTGTCTGAGGAACACGGTCCGTCACTGTGACCCTGCCACCGTGTCTGAGGAACACGATCCGTCACTGTGACCCTGCCACCGTGTCTGAGGAACACGGTCCGTCACTGTGACCCTGCCACCGTGTCTGAGGAATGGTGGCAGGGTCACGCCGGTTTAACAGTCACCAGCATCGGTCATCGGGCAACATTGACAGTCATCGGGCAACATTGACCGCTACCATGACCCTGCCACCGTGTCTGAGGAACACGGTCCGTTACCGTGACCCTGCCACCGTGACAGAGGAATATTGACCGCCACCGTGACCCTGCCACCGTGACAGAGGAACATTGACCGCCACCGTGACCCTGCCACCGTGACAGAGGAATATTGACCGCCACCGTGACCCTGCCACCGCGACGGGGGACACGTATCGCTACCGTAACTGGAGAACACAGGCTGCCACCGTGACCTCACCACCGTGACAGGGGCACGGGTTGCCACCGTGACTGGAGACCACGGACCGCCACAGTGACTGGAGAACACGTGCCACCACTGTGGCCGGGGGCACGGGTCGTCACCATGACTGGAGAATCTGGCCACTGTGACCGGGGGCGTGACCGCCATTGTGGCTACGTGGCACGGGTCGTCACCGTGACTGGAGGACACGGACCGTCACCGTGACCTGACCACCGTGACCGGCAGACACGGGTCGTCACCATGACTGGAGAATCTGGCCACTGTGACCGGGGGCATGACCGCCATTGTGGCTGCGTGGCACGGGTCGTCACCGTGACTGGAGGACACGGACCGTCACCGTGACCTGACCACCGTGACCGGCAGACACGGGTCGTCACCGTGACTGGAGGACACGGACCGTCACCGTGACCTGACCACCGTGACCTGACCACCGTGACCGGCAGACACGGGTCGCCACCTGTCGGCAATGGTCGCCCACCACCGGCTCCGCCTACCAGGCCCACCAGGTCTAATTTGTGTGTCATCCTGCATCATGCGAGAGCGGCGCTGTCGAGCGGCGCTGTCGAGCGGAGCTGTCGAGCGGCGCTGTCGAGCGGAGCTGTCGAGCGGAGCTGTCGAGCGGCGCTGTCGAGCGGCGCTGTCGAGCGGCGCTGTCGAGCAGAGCTGTCGAGCGGCGCTGTCGAGCGGCGCTGTCGAGCGGCGCTGTCGGCGGAGCTGGACACCGCCCGCAGCTCTGGCTTCTCAGCGTCCGGCGGCGCGCCACAGTGAGGCGGCAGCGGCAAATGGGCGCAGATCGGGCACCAGCCGTATATTGAGACTCCGCCAGCCTTTCTGAGTATTTAAACACACGCTGAATCCGCTGAGCAGTTGCCATTGGCGAGCCTGCTCAAAATGCCATTAGCCGTTCCCACTGAATCGACTTAAAAACGCTTCGGGGTGGATAAGTGGCTTATCGAAGCATTGTCCATCGGCGAAATCTGCTTTGGCAGAGGACTTGAGGCAGGTGATTGATCACGGCCTGAACAGAATGGTAGAGAAGAGCCGGCTTGGCTGCTGACACTGCGCCACGGCAGCATATCAAACACCGCAGGTGCTCATAAGCCAGCCTGTTCAACATTTTGTAGCACAGTCCAAATGTGTAACAGGACTGCTTCGGGGAAAATGGCCGCCGTGACAGCGGCCTGACGTTTGGACACATTGCCATAACAATTTCCAGCATCACACTAAGTTTTACATCCTGACGTACCAATGCATGGAAATCCAGTCGCCATTGTCACCACACTGAGATTGGTGTGGTTCCAAATTTCCGCCAAACATGTCTGCACACGCCTAACTCTGCTCGGGATATTCCCAGCTCAAGGGCAATCCGAGCTTTAATCTCGGCACAGTCGGCAGTCTTCTGCGAACCGATTGGCCTCGCGTCGCCCGCATTAAAATATGTCCAATAAAACAAAGACGTCTTCCACCGTGCCCTAGCGGTTTCATTTCCGCCACCGCGCAATATCGCCTCTAGCTCTGCATTTAATTTCCTAATGCACATTTGAAAATCAGAATTGACGTGGTCAGGAGGACGACGATGCGCGTCTATCTGTCGGCCGAGCTGCCACATGGGCGGTGGGCGCCGGCCGCGCTGCTGACCTGCCGTCGCCGCAGCTGGACACAATCGGCCGCCATCACTGGACCTGATCACCAGCTGGACACAATCGGCCGCCATCACTGCGCACGCTGCCGTCGACATCGACGCGACACCCAACACCTAAGCCGCACCGAAGTGCCAACGCGGCCGCGTGAAGCCCCCTCCCCCCCCCCCACACACCCTGCCCGTCCCTTCTGGTCGTCACCGAGACCAATTACGCCAAGCGGTCTGCACCGGGGAATTATTCCAACAAACAGGGGCAGCGTGAACGGAAGGCCGGATGGATGGCCATAGTTGGTGCACCGTGCTGTTGGCACGGCGATTTGCATCCGCAGTGCACGGCCCCACCACCGGCACACGGCCCCACCACCGGCTCACCGGCCTGGTAATGCGGCACACACGCACACTTCGCGCCAAGTTTGGCGCACGCTGACGTATTGCCGGTGCCCGCCCAATAACAGTTATTGGCGACCAAGCTGCTTAGCTGATTTGTAGTCCAGTGTATGCTCAGCCAATATAGAGGAAAAAACGGCACCGGCTACGCACCAACAGCTGAGGAAGCTAAGCACATGATTTGCGGGAAAGGGAAGTACCGCATATACCAGAGAACCACATCTTTCTGATTGCTTGACGCAGAATATATTGTGTGATATGAGACAAACCTGACACGTTAATGCGAAAATTCCTCCCATCTGCTGTATTTGGTGTCATAGATACAAATCTGATATTAATTGAGGATGCACGTGCTTCTCCAGCTCATAGAGGTGCATTCCATGAAACATGACACCAACATCGTTGTGTAGTTTTCGCTGAGCAAAGCGAGCGGGTCTTTGCTTGTCTCCAACAATTTTGGGACCGTTTTACTCCTGGTCAGTATTTTGCTTATGAGTACGTTTGAAGTGTCCGGTTAGAGAAGATTCTGTGAGTGATGGTAAGTTGGCAGTATCGAAGATTCTTTGCCATTGGCTTTCGGAATTACTCGGAGGACCAAAAATATATGAAACGTCCGGTAGATTCTTCGCTAGACGAGAAATATGTTCCGACATCCTTCCTAACAATGTTTGATGCCCAAAGCTCAGAAATTTTATTTTTGTACATGTATTTCTCCGGAAAAGTTCACTTTTCCAATGATGATATTCTACAAAAGGCTGGCACCTCCAACATTCGCTTACAAACTATTTTTCCTCGGGTCCTCACCTACGACAATCTTGGGCGCGACCATACACATCTCTGACTAATGACGGCCTGGAAATGGAGGACATCATCACTTCCTCACAAACCGGCCGCACTTTTTGTGCGCCTAGTCTACCTCTAACTCCATAAATAACTTGAATTTAACTAAATGGGACGCAACCGACTGGAATTGACGTCATGATGGGTGTTCGGGACACGCCACACGTGGACTGAAGCGATCCCAATGACGTCACATTGGCCGGCCTGCTTTGAACGCACTTTGTTGCGACACATTCCAAAGTTCCAACTGACTATGCCGAGAAACAGGAAATAAGAATCACACCGATTGAATGAGCTTTATATTTGCACAATGTTCGTGTTCGATTTCTTATTTTACTTGGTAGGGACTCCGTACAAGTTCGAAGATCATAACAATGATGACAATACAAATACTACTCAGAAGTGAAACGAAGTACCAATATTTTATGTTTGGAGCTTGTTCAGTACTCCCCTTAAGCTCTGAAAAGCAAACTAATTACACACAGGTCACATCTGCTGCGCACGACTCAGTTATTCGATTGGCGTGTTCACCAATTTTTGGAAATATTCCACCAGGGTGCATTAACGCGGGGAAAATGCGCAATTATTTCGGCTTTGTTTCCCTAGGCCAAGGATAAGCAGTTCCAGAATTAAACAACGTACAGATATCATATCGCTGAACAATATGGCCATCAAAAGGCTGCCCGTGGAATAATAGCTTAACATGGCTGGCTGATACCACATGCACGGATTGTTTCATTCAGAGTTGTACCGTAGACAAGTTGAGTTTGGAGCCATTGGAAAATAAATTAATACATGTAATACATTATTTTTGCTTTTTCAATATTTTTTCTGCACATCACCAGATCGAGAGTTGAGAAAGATTGCTCATTAGGTATCTTATCGGTAAATGAGCGGTTTTTAGAGTCCTGATTGCGTGCATGCTTGTTCACAATACTTATGGGGACTCCTCAATATAAACTCGCAATTCAGACATGGCTTCCAAACGAGGACGGGTCAGGTTATCTTACTATTCTGCCGGTAACCGGACCCGGCTAGCTGGCTTACAGCATGCGCGTGAGGTGGTGAAATAATCCAATCTTATCTTTGAATTGCCCTGGAAAATCCCTCATTATCCCGAGCAAGGAACGACTTGAATTTTGTGCCACAGTTCCAGCGCAATTGCGGCCAACCATTCGACCATTCTACCAATCATTCCACCTCTCTCATGGGGCGACTAGCGCAATGCGGTAAGAGGCAAAGGTGAAAAGCTGCGAAACACAATCGCAAGCGGCTGAACGTGTATATCCTGATAATATTGCACGATAATATGATGCGTGCACTCCTCTCCTGATAACTTGCTTGCTCAGAAAAATAGCATGGCTTCATATAGGAAGCATGGCTTCCTTTTTTCAGGCGTGCCCATATATTCAGCCTACTCTCCAGCATTCCTGCGAACAGTGTCTGCAGTCCACGCTGACAGTCAATGTGTGTTACTTCTGAGGTCACAGGGCGCGCATGGTGCGACCGTAACCTCGGTATGAGAGCATCACCAGCCAGCCGCCACCCAGCGCGGCTTTGGCTTCAGCTGGCGAGATTGCGTGGCGAACCACTTAAAATATCGGCGGGAATTTATGATTTCTCTATCACTGCTGATGATAACTCGACAAATTGTCAGCAGTAATATCAGCCGGCGTCTCGTGGGGGCCATTGATCAAAACAGCCGGTGTAAAAGCGGTGACGATGTAAATTAAAGTTGTTGGCCTGTAAAATGTCGCCAGATACAAACGATCGTCTGGAGCGCCAGGCAGGCTCCCGGGAATCGGTTGATAGAGTGAAGATATTACAGCACGCTTTGACGCAGTCTATAATTTGAGGTAGGAAAGACTGCTGGCAAAGCAGCGTGGAGATACAGCTAGTGAGCTTAAGTAGTAGTGCATTTCGACGGGCAGTTCAGTAGCAACCCCCCCCCCCCTCAAGAAGAGTATTAGATGCAGGAAACTGTTTGCAACGTGCAGCACGTCGACCATGTGAATGTTAGTGTTAAATACCAGTCAGGAACTTTGGAGAGGTAGGTTAATGTAATATTTTCTTTTCGCTAGAATAGATCATGGCTTGGTGAGTTTAATTTCATGTTAGGTTGCGCTTATGGCTCATTCGATTGAGATCTCATCTCCGCAAAAGTACATTCCTAAGACACTTGGCCACCCGCCCTTGATGGTTTTCGATAACGATAAAAGAAGCTGGAAATTGGTATATTTAATTACCGGTCTGGCAACACGCGGCCACGCGGGTACGTAAAACGATGTGCAACAGGGCTGAAAAAAATACACCGCTCTACTCCCCAACCTAATCAGAGGCACAAGCTTTTCCAAACAAACTTAAAAATATCCCATCCTGTCTTTAATGATACGTCAACACACGTGCACCACTTTGAACGCAGCCCACATTGCGGAAGATAACCCAGCCCGCCTGAGGATGGTGTACTGACAGCGGCAGCAACAGCGGGCTGCAGCAGCAGCTGCAGCAGCGGCAGCAACAGCAGCTGCAGCAGCGGCAGCCGCAGCAGCAGCGGCAGCCGCAGCGGCAGCAGCAGCGGCAGAAGCAAACATGATTCATCGTTGCGGACGGAGATCGACCGATCTCAGCCATAGGTGCTGACTGCCGTGGAGGACTATGACACAGGCCAGACACCGCTGGCAGCCTGGTTAACATTAACTGGCCAGCAGAGCTGGTACCTGACGCTGTCCATGATCAACACCGTCCACCTTTGACGGCCGGCGCGGACGGCGCATCGCATGACAATGGCGGACGGCCATAATCACATCAGGCGGTGGCGCGGCCTGCACATACCTGGCCGGCGCCATATCGCTGATTGGCCTGCCGCTCGTCAGCCATTGCCGGTAAACAGGCGGCCTGTCGGCCGGCCGGCCACAGGCGCGTCAACACACCGCGCCGGGGGATGGCCAGGCACGTCAACATGTACCCAACCGGGGGATGGCCAGGCACGTCAGTTCATCTGACCGGGGGATGGCCAGGCACGTCAGTTCATCTGACCGGGGGATGGCCAGGCACGTCAACATGCACCCAACCGGGGGATGGCCAGGCACGTCAGCCTGCACCCAACCGGGGGATGGCCGGGCACGTCAGCCCATCCAACCGGGGGATGGCCAGGCACGTCAGCCTGCACCCAACCGGGGGATGGCCAGGCACGTCAGCCTGCACCCAACCGGGGGATGGCCACGCACGTCAGCCTGCACCCAACTGGGGGATGGCCAGGCACGTCGGCCTGCACCCAAACGGGGGATGGCCGGGCACGTCAGCCTGCACCCGACCGGGAGATTGGCGGTAGTCCGGACCCAGCCGCAGCGGCGGTGGGGTTGGCGGTAACCCAGACCTGGCCGCAGCGGCCGTGCGGTCGGGTTCAGTCTGGACCTGGCCGCACCGGCGGTGTGGTTGGCGGTGGTCCAGACCTGGCCGCAGCGGCAGTGGGGTCGGCGGCAGTCTGGACCTAGTCGCAGCGATAGTGGGGTCGGCGGCAGTCCGGACCTGGCCGCAGCGGCAGTGGGGTCGGCGGCAGTCTGGACCTAGTCGCAGCGATAGTGGGGTCGGCGGCAGTCCTGACCTGGCCGCAGCGGCAGTGGGGTCGGCGGCAGTCCGGACCTGGCCGCAGCGGCAGTGGGGTCGGCGGCAGTCTGGACCTGGCCGCCTCATCCGGCCCACTAATCTCCCGACTCGGCGCAGTAACAACACAATAAATCTGCCCGGCCGTCCCGAGATCAACCCAGCCGACGGCGCGCCATGATAAACGCGCGCTTTTGGAAGCCTTTTTTCAACGCGGCGACGGCAGCGCCTCGCGGCGGTCGACCACCGAAGCGTGCGCTCCCCTCGCGTGGTCCGTCGCCTGGAGATAATGCAACGGTGAGCAATAACGAGGGGGATAAATCAAACGCAGGTCGGCCGGCGCACAAAGGTACCGTGCGAGGGACGCGAGGGACGCGAGCGACGCGACGGCGATGGCCGCCCGTCGGAAACGGCCCAGGAAACGACGCGGCCGTGCGCGGGGCGAGGGGCGGACGGTAGCAGCCATGGACCGTGTCGGAGCGTGGCCTGCCCCGCCGGCAGCCGACACTGGCCAGCATTGGCTGTCGACACTGCAATAGTCACCTCCTCTACAGCAGTGGTAGTTGCCTGACAGCTTTTCGACACGCAACGGTGCTCATTGGCCCTTTACTCGCACACTAATTATGAGCAGCATCACTGTGACGCCTCGGCCGGGTCAACCCGTCACCTTTTGGGGAACATTCTGGGGCTGTCGTCTATATTAAAATAGGTTAAGAATGGTCAAGCGTTGCACAGCCTCCAGCAAAATGTTACTCTGTCTCACCGGGCAGCCCAGCGATACTTTTCAATGATAATATTATCCAAATATTGGCTGGGGTGCATCTGTGGAGCGCGATTGCAAGCCAAGGGGAGCTTGTTGCCTGAACCTTGACGCCACTACCTTATCTTGAAATTAGAGCTCAACGACATAATTTAAGCAGACAGTTTGATGAGTGGACAATGCTCCGTCTCAGCCGTTTCGGTCTCGTTCCCGCTGACCAGCATTATCTGGCCAGTCAACGGCTGACCCTCTCAGCCGGGGGTCAAATGCCAGCAGGCGTAGCGACTGGAATCCTGTCTTGTCAGGACTCGGGAGTCCGATGAAGGCTTGTACTTTAAACATTGGTCTACTTCGGCAGCACTGCCCTCACAAATGTAGAAAAGTGGAAAAGGAATGCCTGTGACTGCTACTTTCGCAGCTACCTTTCGCTAAACTTAAACTATCCGTAAATTGAACTGCAATCATCAATCGCACACAAATACTAGAACAATGAGTTTCGAGAAACTTCTCAATTCTGTCGTGTTATATTCCCCACTAGGTATTGACCACCGTATGTATACATATATATCCAGATTAAAATATTGTTCCCACAGACCATCGAACAGTTTGGACGATACCCAGGATTCGTTGTGAATCGTGGCCGGTACTTCGTGCCACCAAGTGTTCCCATAATCCCGAAAGGCGTCCTCAGCCCATTTGGCAGCCTAACAGTCTGGAAAAGTGTTCGTAAAATGTGTACTACTCAACTTAGGGCCATAGGACCTTCGGACCCATGGGGCGTTTTGACCAATAGGACACCTTGACCAGTTCACAGGGGAAAATACGGTTGCTCGATTCTTGAATGGAATCGAGTCGACTTGAGTTTCCTCAACATGCTTAGCAACTGCGTGCGTGCGCGCGCGCGTGTGTGTGTGTGTGTGCATGCTTGTGTGCGTGCCTGTGTGCGTGTCACATTATGATGATAATCGACATATGCACCCATGCAATTTATGGCAATTAATAATAATTAAACAAGACTATTTGAGGAAAGGTCAGTTTCGAATCAGCGTGCGGAGATCAGGATATGAACCAGGAACAGGAAAAACGACAGTTGTCATGAATCACAATCTGACTCGGCTCAACTGCTCTATGTACGAAGACTCAGCTCAACTACTCTAAGTACGAAGACTCGGCTAAACTGCTCCAGGTATGAAGACTCGGCTCAACTGCTATGGGTATGAAGACTCGGCTAAACACCTCTAGGTATGAAGACTCGGCTCAACACCTCTAGGTATGAAGATTCGGCTCCACTGCTCTAGGTATGATGACTTGGCTCAACTGCTCTTGGTATGAAAACTCGGCTCAACTGCTCTGGGTACGAAGACTCGAATCAACTTCGGCTCAACTACTCCAGGTACGAAGACTCGGCTCAACTGCTCTAGGTACGAGGATGAGTGGATTGGCTACACTGTCAGTGAGTGCAAGTCTGGAGGGGAGTTTCGGACATTTATAACTGGAGCACTGGGAGCCTCAGGGCGATACCAATAGCATCACAGGAGCATTCTGAACGTAATAGCGGGTCGGCCTGACATTCTAAAGGGATGCTTTGTAGCATCATTAGAGGGAAGTTTTTACAAGCCCAGAGGAATACACTGATAACCATACTGGGCCTTGGCAGGTCTGGACCTGCCACAGCCCATTATGGTTATCGAGAAGGGAGCCATGGTAGTTTCAAACGGGTGCCCTGGTAGATCCAAAGGGAGTCCCTACAGTTCCAGAAAGGGGCAAGCTAAATTATCACATTTTTGGTCCAAGCGCCCTCAAACTCAAATAACTAATCAGAAAGCGTCACATGGTAAAATCAGTTGCTCCCTAGCATATTTGATAACTTTCGAGAGGCGAAGGCACCTTGGAATCTGCGGACGGGCGTGCTGGTATCGTCATGTGTGCAATGAGACTGTTAGAGGCACATGGGGCCATTAGAAGGGAGCACCGGACCTTCATGGAAGAGCTCTGACCACTTTTGGATGCGCTCTGAAATCTCACGGGAGCACCCTGATTAATTCAGAGGGGCACATGCACTCAATCCCAAAGGGCACCTGTTAATCCCATAGGGTGCTTTGGGAATCACAGAACCCGAGGGGCGCCGGGTTCAATTTCAAGGAGCGTCCTGACTAATGCTGATGGGCGCACTGGCAGGCCTAGGAGCCGTATCTTTAGTGGCATCCCCGTGGCTCTAAAAACGGCGCTTTGGGTTTTTCTTCATCATCGCACTGATTCCCCTTCGTATGTATCCACATGCTTCCAGAACATGCGGGCCTCATCAATAATAGATAACGATTGCGGAGAGGTCATTGGGGAGCCTTTTCCAGCAGCCCGGGACTCGCACCCCTGCGAACGCATCGGCGATTGCACGTCTGCGTGCCGGTCGGCCGGCGCAGCACGGCGGCCAGCGCGAGCTGGCGGTGGTCGCCACGTGTGGCTGGCTCGCCGTACCAGCGTGCGTCGCCGCTGGGCCACAGCCGTCACCGACCCACCAGATCACGCTCGCCCAGGGACCTGTTAGCCGGCGACTCGGACCGCCGCAGCGCGGCCGACGACGCACACCAAATCAAAACAAGCGAGATTTACTGGCCGACCCGGTCGTTGCACACACGATATTGCTGAACTTTAGGCATAATAGTGAAGTGGCAAGACTGGAGATTAGCTCGAGTGTAAACAGGCGCGCAGACGCAGCCGGTGCTAGCGCCGTCTCAATGGGTTTATTTGGAGGATGTATCGAGATGTCGACGGCGGGGACGCACCCGTTGAACGCCATTCGACGGTGTCGCTCCCTTGCGCCAGAAGCTGCCGAAGCCGGACGCGTCCAACTTTCCCAGTGCCCTGTCAATAGTCGTAAGTAATCAAACCGGATCCGACCGAGAAAAATGGCCGGCTTGTTGACACGTTGTGCATACACCGAGCCACCCCTTCCCGTTACTGCTCTGTCCGACTGCCGTTCAAGGCGGAGCTGCTTTCAAAGCGGCAAGCGCGAACTACGAACTACAAACTAGGAACCGCCCGGGCGCTGTTCATTTCACCGCTTATTGAAAAATCCTTCGCTCCTCAAGTTTCCAGTCTCTCGAACTATGCGCGCCTTCTGCGACCTGGTGGCACATTCCCGCTCTGCCGAATCATTATGCGATTTCTCACATCCTGTGTAAGCATTTCCGTCGATTTACTCACCCATCTTTTGTGTAGATCCACCAATTGTTACAGTTAGCGTACACAAGAAACAAACTCCTCCCACCATAGCGTTTATTCCCAGCTCGCACTACATTTCGATTTATTCATAGATCGGATGATTTAATAACAGTTTCACATCTACCTACAAAGCCCAAGACAACTTCTCGTCCTTTGGTCTTCCCGGAACTCATAAAGTGGCTGCCTATAGTGCATTATTTGCCGCCTGCGATGCACATTCTTGGCATACTGAGGAAAACATACTTCAAGAATAAACAGCAGCCTTGATAATTATCACCAGCTGAGGCACTAACAAGGGATATTATTACTCCAACCTGGTATAAGCGCAGACTTCAAACCAAAGGTAACCCGTATGCGGCGAAAGACGGCCGAATAATTATGAGGTATTCGATACAAATGTGACGCCGGCCTTAACTGGTGCATCGCCATTTTGTCTCGTATGACTAATGGTTCAGACCACGAAAAGTGTGTGTGGGGGGGGGGGAGCACATTCTCCCACGCGTTCTGATGACCATAACGTTGGCAGCACACGTAGGAAACACAAGAGACGAGTTCATCGTGCACAGATTCGAACCTTAAATGGAATAAGAAATTAAAAACGTCGTAGAACATGTATTTTCAGAATAGCACCAGGGAAAGTCGTGATGAGCTAAATCTAATAGAGTGGTGAAAATATCCATTTGTCAACCAGACAACTTCAAGGAGAACCGAGTGCATGAGCCGTTTGGATCGTTATTCCGTCAGGAGAAAAAAAAAACATGCCATTTTCACGATACATTTATTTGCGATTGTCGGTACAATTAGAGCACTTTGTTCTTACTTCACTTGAGAACACAGATAAAAACACAGACCTTTTTCTTTGGATCTAGGTGATTTTTTTGTTGTTGTAGCTAACTCTGTTTACATGATGGTTGCATTTATCTGATGCGGCCACTGAATATTTGTCGCACCGCAACTGCAGCTGTGCGGAATATGACGGGAGCATCGCACGAGTGGGGACAGATACTTGCATCCAGTTTTCACTTATGCTTGAAGCTTTGGCAACAGCTGCGGAGTTTTCGTCTACAGGAGAGAGAACACTGCTGCTAAGGTGCTGCCGCAGTGGCGAAAGAACCACGCTGCTGAAAGCCAGCATCAGGTACAAGACAAGAATCTGACATCATTATTTCGCGTTATTACAAGTACTTTATTGCAACTATATTATTTCAATCATCACACGATCTCAACTTCATTACAAGAAAGCATAAGATTGACGTATATTTGTATTTCCCCTATCTCTCAAAAATTATATTTCATCATTTGGTATAGTTTTGCTTTGGGAATCTCGACAAAATCACCTCTCCAGATAATTAACAAGAAAAAGCAACGTTCATTCCACTTAATAGAGCATGAAAAAGATCACTTGCTTGGTGCATACAACATGGATGGAACCAGAATGCACACGGCTTCACATGACCGCAAAGGGACAACAGACATGAACAGACAACAGACATGCGCGCTGGAAACCTCACTGTAATTCTAGCACGATAGAAACGCACATTTGGCTATGTTTAGAGTAAAATGATGTGATGCATGAGACCGATATATGCTTAACACTATCAGCATGAACACACGGATTATCTGGTGAAAACAAAATAGTTACACCTGAGACGCACATCACACGCACGCTCCGCGATGCTCTGAACACAACATGACCACTGACGGCTCGTGTACGTACAGAAGCCAATGGCTTTTACGTGAAGTCTGCTAGCGTCATCTCCAAGCGACACGACCCAGCGCATGATTCATGTATCGGGGAACAAAGCGTCACCGGATCCAGCTGCCAGGCGCCGATGGCGACAGCGGATCCCCTGCGTGACAGCGGTTGTCCTCTCCGGATCCAGCTGCCAGGCGCCGATGGCGACAGCGGATCCCCTGCGTGACAGCGGTTGTCCTCTCCGGATCCATCCGGCCGATGACAGCGGTTGTCCTCTCCGGATCCAGCTGCCAGGCGCCGATGGCGACAGCGGATCCCCTGCGTGACAGCGGTTGTCCTCTCCGCCCATGGCTCATCCCTCCCGTGGAAGAGGCGCAAAGCCCGGGGAGAACAGCTCCAGCGTGGTTCACTCGCATCACCGATCCATCGAACGCGACGTAGGAGAGTGTGGAAGACTGGTCTCGGCCGCATACACCGCTCCGGTGTGGCGCACCCATCTACCGGCCTGAGATGACCTGCCATATCGTCTCGGCCGTGGCCATTTTTCACGCGTTCAGCGGAATACATAGCGGTGACGCCAAAAGCGCAAAGCGCGAGCACCGAAAAGTGAAGAAGAAGAGGAACCCTTGATTCTTTTACGACGTATTCGACTGCAGGGTCATATGGCGTCGCCAGCCTCTCACGCTGATTGGTTGCGAGTTGACTTGGTAATCCTGCCGCTTGTGAGATTCGAACCCACGATCTTGCGATCACGAGTCCAACGTCCTCCCGACTGAGGACGATGGAAAGGAAAAGAGGGCAATTGGGATGAGAGACAGTGCTGAAGCAAGGCCGTCAAATATAGGTGCACCATAGAAAAGTACTCCGCAATTCCAGGAACGCATTTATATATCCCGTTGTATGAAAGGTATTGCTTGGTGATCATTTTATGGTTCAGTCTCTGGTATGCAGAGCAATACAATGCAGAATGGACAAAAGTGCAATACTGGGTGCTGATAAGGATTCAGGCTTATTGATATTCTCACGACAATAATTTTCATATTCAGCTCACCACCAGAGCGGATTTTGAAGTATATCTAGGCGTTCTATCGAGAGCCATCGGCACCCAATCGAACCGGGCTGGAGCTCACTTGGCAGATTAACACATACAGACACAAAAAGCAAGGTGTGTAGCACTTATGCCTTATTTACCTATGACGAGATCTCAGCTCTGAGAGCTGCAGACAGGTGAGGAGCGACATTCACGGCCGAAATCTGGGGGGTGGGGGGTGCTGAAATATTTATCATGGATAAAAGTGAGACTGCAGATCTTTGAATACGTTCGGGTTTATTGAGGAGCAGGAAACAAAAATGACGAATTGTTGAACACATCCAAGCTTCGTATTGCACAAACGAACAAAACTAAAGCCTTACGTACGGTACGAAGGAAAATAATAATAATAATAATAATAATAATAATAATAATAATAATAATAATAATAATATATATACATATATGTATATATATATATTACATCCTTTAAACACGACATCGTTCCTATGAGATTTGTTGATGGTATATGTACGGGCGTGAGGAGGTAACTACAGTTGAGATAGCATCATACATTTCAATGAGGGTGGGGGAGGGGGGGGGGGGCCCTCCCCGAAAAGTTTTTTGTCTGCATAATAGACATCGTAATTCGTAGGCTTAGTGACTTCGGACCTCCTGCAACGGATATTTTGGGATAAATATAAACCGCTGGAAGAGGCTACCGTGACATTGATGGCGAATTTGCAACACGTGCTAGTGATGCAGGTGTCAAGTGGACTTTCTGCGCCCCTCTTGCAGGTTAGCCAATTGCACGACATTGGCGATCAGCCCACAAAAAGATACAAACCCGCGCATTTGCACCACTGCGGAACTAAAATTTGCATATGTTATGTTTGGTTTTCTTCCTTGCTGTGTTTCACTGTTGTCAATCTTGGTATTATGACCGTTCAGGGTGTGTTATTTATAAGAGCTTCGGTTGGTTATTGGTTTTACGACACGTCGACCGTTGAGTCATGTAGCGTCGCCAATCTCTCACGGTTCTGGTTGGTTATTGGTTTTACGACACGTCGACCGTTGAGTCATATAGCGTCGCCAATCTCTCACGCCGATTGGTCGCGGGCGAAGAGTAGCGACAGGTGAGACTCGAACCCACAACCTTTCGATTGTGAGACGAGCATCTTGCCCCTAGACCACTCGTCCCCACTATAAGAGCTTCGAGTCAGGTTTTGGTTTGGTGTAGGTTTAAGGGCAAATTGGGTGCACTGAGTTCATTTTTGTGCATATACTAGTCCGTTGCAGTACATTTCGTGTCAAAAATTCCGTGACACATGAGTGCGTTTGAACAAAATCTCTTTTTTTAAACATCTACGTCAGGACTTCTGAAATTCGCGCCTCTTTATTCTGGATCTGGCTCACAAACAAGGCCATGGATATACCCAGCGAGAAGTTAATTTTCGACTTTGAGTTTTGGATGACGATGGCACCCAGTGCAAAATCCGATAATAAACGTAGCAGTAAAATTAGTTTCCAATTTTATGCACATTACGAAGCTAAATCTGTGTGGCCAGTGGATCAGATGACCTGACCTGCCCTCGAAATAAGGCAATTGCTGAGCCACCCAGGCCTATTCGATGTTATTCATGATTATCGTGCACGGAGAACTCTTGAAAGCATTGTTTTCGTGAAAATATTCCAATGAGTAATCCTCCTGAGCTTCTGGCAAGGGAATTTTTTAAAAGTACGGTGCGCAAGAAGGAGATACAGATTAAACTCCTTATATGGCCCGTCACTTTTGTATTTTATGCCCAGGTAGCTGGATGACATCCACTACAATGAAGTTATCTTTGTTGCGTACCTCAAGCATCGCGAAATGCTCACACGAGAATCTAGTTTCTGAGATCTCTTGGACGTAATTTGTCCATGACCCATGCAGGCGTCAGAGTTGATATAACCCGTACAGATTTTGCTATCTTTCGCATAGTTGATATATAAATTAACTCGCAAGTTTAGTTCACAAGCTTTAAGTCACAAGTTTTGAGGACACCCAGTCGCCATTTCCGTGGCGGTTGTATTAAAATCCGACTGTCCATGGATACTCGATTTCTGAGATATTTTACGAACGTGGTTACAGCTCGGTTTTCTGTGCACAATCTCAGAATGTAGAATAAATAAAATTTCTGTTTGTCGTCCTTTCCATTTGACTATTGAACAGTACTTGTGCCGCACGCGTCAGTTGGTGAAGTGCTCCACCAGCCGTCGCTGGGTTTGACGGCCTTGCCTGAGGACTGCCACTTGAACACTGCTCTCGACGGAGATCCCAGACGTAGGCGTGACTTTGTAACTATCTCCTAGTTTACGAGAGAAATGATTGGAAGTCCAAGTTTAGTGAGGTACCACTTAGCATTTGATAATTTGCAAAAGTTTCCAGGTGAGAATTCTAGCCGAAAACTTGGCTCTGAGTGTGCGTGAAATGGCGACGGACGGCGGTGGGTGGTGAGGTGAGGCCAGGAACGTCACAACACCGGCCGACTGGCCAGCGGGAGGTGTCGGTTGCGCCGGACACTGAACCCTTTCCCATGTGTCACAGGTGTCACAGGCCGCACAGGTGTAACAGGTGTCACAGGCGTCACAGGTGTCAGGTGTCAGAGGTGTCACAGGTGACGGTGTCGCAGCCGTTACCGACACACTCAGCAGAGTCGCGGCCGTCACTGACACACTCAGCGGTGTCACGGCCATCACCGACACACTCAGCAGTCTCACAGCCGTCACCGACACACTTAGCCGTGTCGCAGCCGTCACCGACACACCTAGCCGTGTCGCGGCCGTCACCGACACACTTAGCCGTGTCGCAGCCGTCACCGACACACTTAGCGGTGTCGCGGCCGTCACCGACACACTTAGCCGTGTCGCAGCCGTCACCGACACACTTAGCCGTGTCGCAGCCGTCACCGACACACCTAGCCGTGTCGCAGCCGTCACCGACACACTTAGCGGTGTCGCGGCCGTCACCGACACACTTAGCGGTGTCGCAGCCGTCACCGACACACCTAGCCGTGTCGCAGCCGTCACCGACACACTTAGCGGTGTCGCGACCGTCACCGACACACTTAGCGGTGTCGCGGCCGTCACCGACACACTTAGCGGTGTCGCAGCCGTCACCGACACACCTAGCCGTGTCGCAGCCGTCACCGACACACTTAGCGGTGTCGCGACCGTCACCGACACACTTAGCGGTGTCGCGGCCGTCACCGACACACTCAGCGGTGTCGCAGCCGTCACCGACACACCTAGCCGTGTCGCAGCCGTCACCGACACACTTAGCGGTGTCGCGACCGTCACCGACACACTTAGCGGTGTCGCAGCCGTCACCGACACACTTAGCCGTGTCGCGGCCGGTGGCAGCCCTCAGCTCGGCCGGCGCGCGACAATGCATTACCGGCTATCGGCAATACATCGCATTAAGTCCGACACCTTTGAATGGCCGTCGGCGTCGGCTTTGTCGGCGAGACGCTGATATAATGCTGCCATTATGCCACCACAATACGCATGACCGCCAGATATACCTTGGCTTGTAAAAGGACCGGTCCAATAATACGGGTACACCTTCAGGCGCCCGCGCCGCCGGGAAGTGCCGGCCGGCACAGTTGGAGCGACCGCTCGAAGGACACGTCGCGCGCCAAAAGGTGTAGGCGGGCCGAGTTGACTGCAGAAAGGTGGGAGGGGCGGCGGGTATTGATCCCGGGCGGGCCAGGAGTGAAGATTTGGCTGTCTCGGGGACCACCGAAACTGGCTGGAGGCGCCGGGCGGGGCCGGGCCGAGCCGGGCCGGGCCTGGCCTGGCCCGGCCGGCGCGAGCCGGTGCTGCCGCCGGCGGAAAACGCCTCAACTGAGGTCGGCCCGGATGGCGTCGACACACACACACACACTCACACCTACACCTACACACACACATACAATAGACACACACACGCACACACATACACACACACATATACGCACACGCACACCAAAGCGCGCATGTCACACGTGAATGCAAACGACGTTAATCACCGACCTACCATCCGGCCAGCCGTTCGCTGCGAGACGAGACGGATACATGTGGTCGGCCGCGACTGGATTCACCGTGCCGCTGACGGCTGGCGCGGGCCGGCGCCAGCCGTGACGACTCGTGTGAGCCGCCGCCTGCCTATCGCCACTAATTGCCGCCTGGTGCTGCGGCAGTCGACTGGGAGCAGCAGCCGGCCAGCCCCGGCCCCGGCCCCGGCCCCGGCCCCGGCCCCGGCTCGGCGCGCTGCCAGCACGCGACAGGTAGAGAAGGGTGCATAATAATCGCCGCCACGTCCGTCCAGATACCGCCGTTCAATCGATACTGCAGTCATTCAGTTTATTAGGCGTGCCGTTAGGGAAAGCCGGACAAAGGCGATAAGGGACAAAATATGGCCGTAAATCAGGCAAAATTGGCTGCAGGCAAGGTATAAATACTTCAGCGCAGCATCCCATCACAGGAAGGAGCGCTAATCTTACACCTCACCAGGTTATTTGAACCTAACCGGTCTGGGATGCAGCAACAAATTCAACCGCGATATCTGCCTGCAATATTGGGCGTGTCGCCAGCAGCAAGCTGGAACGACATACTGACACTAGCAATGCTTGTGAATTGGAGCATCAGCAATCAGGAATTTTCGAAAGAGTAAGAAAGTTGCCGTTTGCTCCAGCTAGATGGACGACACGAGTCGTGCTTGCATCAAAGGGAATGTTTGACCTTATTTATAAACAAGCTTGAATCAATGCATAGAAACGATACTCCAAGATAGAAAGTCGGAGAAAAGCATCGTCATTTGGCCGAAGCACGGCACATAATATTCAAGGAATGCTCCAAATGTTTATCTGCTTGCCGAGCTGATTTGAGCGTAACGTCGTGGCGACCATAAAAGTACTCATGTGCTTAAACTATGCTCATGCATTTATTACCGGCTGAAACGTTGCGCAAAATATAATGAGAAATTCGCTTGTAGTTCCTTCTCAGATGGGCTCCAAAATACGTCTGAAATTTTAGTATCGGACAAATACCTTTCAGTTGTCATCAATACATTGGGCCAGACATAGGACCAAGCTATAATATATTTCGAAATAAATTAACGGCTGCTTTTGTGTTCGTGTCACTTGCACTCCAGGCACCTATCTGCGTTGTTTACATCAACACCGCTCGCGGGGCTGGTGGTTTCCACAATTTATCAACGGACCAGGAAGTTGTCGGTCTGCAATTTTCCAGCGGTTTCTAATTTCCTTGATCATTTTAAAATGAAGGGCGTAGGGCGGTATGAAGAACCGCTACGTCAATAGCGAGATCCTTCAGTTGCAATGGGTTGCCATGGCGACGCTCTTTGTGTTGAAGTGGCGGTTGGATATTTACGGGACGTAGATTGTTCGTAGACCTGTAGTACGTGGCTTTCAATATCATTGACTCTTCTGATGTACGTAGATTTGTAATTGACGGCCTTGGACATCACCGGTTCTGCCAGTTTTCACCCGTTCCGCTGGATGATATTCCTACTCGCCGCGTGACGCGACAGCCGCGCGAAGTTGGTGAAAACCAACATCAAAACCTAGTGGCGATCAGTACTCGGTGATGATTCCCGCATACCTCAGTTAAAGTACACAGTACAGAAACATAAAAGATGTTATTTTTGTGTATTTTTTCTCTCAGCATCGCTCCAATCAAATGCTCAACCACATTTCGAGAACGTACGCTTCAGTCCGACAATTCATGGCACCAATTTTGTTTCAATGCAAAAAAATGTAGGACATTTCCATTAATGATATGCTATGCAAATAACATGATCATTTGCATCATTCATTGTGCATTATCTTTTTTCACCCTGTGATAAACCAGAGGGAGGGAGGCTTTCTGTCCTGACAGTCCGTTCATACAGCTCCGATGCGTTTGGTTGCAACTTTCATGTATCGCTCTCTTCACTCAGAATTTGGCCAACTTTTAAACGGCTAATTTCGCTCTCAAGTACACAAGAACCATGGCTTCCATAGTTTCCCGAAATTTATGTTTCCACTGGCTGCCAAGAGATGGCAGTTGTGGCCGGACCACAGGTCCTCTCCCGACCACTGACGGAGCTCGGATTTCGTTAAGGGTGCAGCGAAATTTTGAGGGGCACCTTCGGCTAGAAATTGCGCTGAGTGGGGGAGGGCGGTGCACTCGACTTTCCCACAGGGTTCCTTTTCCATTCGCCCTGAACTGAAAATTTCGTTGAGCAGTGGGGAGGGGAGGGAGTGGGGGGGGGAGATGCACTCGACCTTCATGAGGAGGATCACTTATTTTACACTGAGGCGCGCTCAATCTTTATCGGGGGCGCCTTTCGGGTTCCCAAGGTGGCAGTCACCCCTTTTGCCCCCCCCCGGATCTGTTCCTGCCCCGAACAACGGGATGGTGATCCATCCTGCCTGTGCCTACATCGAGGAAATCTGCCTCTTGCCCTCACTCGCTCAGCGCCACTTAAGCTGATGGACATTCACTGGTAGTATTTTTAATGCATACTGGCTAAAACTACACATAATTCAAGGCCTTCGTGTATTGCGCCAAGTACAGCAGTTCATTTCGTTTCGACATAGTTAACATAGTTCATTTCGATTTAGATAGACGGGAAGGGAGGGAGATGATGTCTTGGCTTCTCCGTGCACACCCTGGTTACCACAGTAGCCAGAAGTTGCAATAGCAACGGGAAATAGCAATAGCAATCGATATTTGAGTGATTATATATTATCACAAGCTCTCTTGGTGACGCGATGTGTTCAACTTCCAGAATTTCGGGAAGAAATACCTAGACGTAAGCTATTGCTCCACGGCTGAGAGCTCTCTAAACGATTCAGTCGTCATCAAACTGGACGGGAGGACGATTCAGTCTTCGTCAAACTGGACGGGAGGATGATTAAGTCGTCCTCAAACTGGACGAGACGACCATTCAGTCTTCATCAAACTGAACGGGAGGACGATTAAGTTGTCCTCAAACTGGACGAGATGACGATTCAGTCATCAAACTGGACGTGAGGATGCTTCAGTCGTCCTCAAACTGGACGAGAGGACGATTCAGTTATTACACTGGACGTGAGGATGCTTCAGTCGTCCTCAAACTGGACGAGAGGACGATTCAGTCGTCACGAAATTGGATGGGAAGACGATTCAGTCGTCCTCAAGCGGGGCGAGAGGATTTGTCACCACTGCGGAGGGAAAACGTTGGAGATATTAGAGCTCTAAGGTGAGCTAATGCAATGCCTGTTGGTGTGATGTTAGATAGCTACGTAAGTACCCCCTCGCCAGGTGTGTCGCTTTGCATATTTCTGGGATGGCTCAAGCCATTCCAACTTCTTTTGAGCCACCCCAATAAGGATTTGAACCATTCCGATGGTTTCGAAGAAGAAAGTAACAACAATTAGAACAACAGTGCACATTGCAAGCATATCTAGAGATGATTCGCAACTATTATTGACTTGCTTTTATGTGTCCTCTGTACGGTGTGAAAGTATCTGGATTCTCTTAGTTATTAACCCTTTAACTGCTTTGTTTTGCTGTTATTACTGGCCTCCGCTAACATTACCACGGCGATTGCCAATGGTAGTTGTACCCAATCAAAAAAAAATTGAACTGTGTCTGGCAGCCAGACATGAACAGCTAGTACATCTGATCATATCATTATATTGTCACACAATTAGCGTGCCTGCGGGACAATGTTGACGATCAGGCTTGCGTGTGCTTTATTTTGCAAACAACATAGCCCTACCAAAATAGTATTCGGCAACTGCCTTGGCCGCGCCGGCGGTTGTAGCCAGGCGTAGAGTGGCTCATTGTTTGCATGTCGGTCTTTATGTACTGCACCTAAAATACAAAGTATTTCCGCACGCAACATCAAAGTACACCACATGCGCAGTACGAACGCTGCCCAGAGCGCGCTCTGATTGGCTGGCGCTGCGAACACGTGGGAGATGGCCGCGGGGAGCAATGAAACAAACGGCCACCTTTGATTGGTCGACCGGTCCCCCACACCTGGCCATCGACTCGGCTGAATGGTTCGCACAGGTAAACGACATCGGGGGCGGGGCTGCCGGTGCGCGCTCGGCCCCACTCGCACTCTGCGGCACCGACCACTATTTGTCAGTTGCCAATGACGCCGGGCGGCGACGGTAAAAAAACCGCCACACCACTATCACTCATTGCAGAATTGATGAAGACAGAATCCACGCAAAAACGCATGCAAAGGTCTCACCCTCACCAATTCGACATCGCCGCATTGTGGCGGCCGCTAAGGAGGACCTATCAGGCGACACAGCACAGCCCCCTCGGCGCCGGCGGAGGATCCGCGAAATTGATCGGCACGCAGGTCGGACGGGCCGGCCGGCCGGCCTGCCTGCCGCCGACACGGGCGCGGCCCGCCGGCGTCATTACAACGCCGCCATCGGAAGCGCCGAGTGCGTCGTGCGGGCGCCGGCGGGGGGCCGCGTCATCAGCGCCGGCGGCCAGGTCTCGGCACGCGCCGCCGCCGCGACCGCCGCACAATGCAAGGTATGAATGATGGCAATCGGCACGTGCGGCGCCATCGGACGCGGCGCCGGCCGGCGGCGGGGCGTCCGCCTGACAATCGCGACGGCGCGCCGCCGCACGTGCGGCCGCCATTACTGCCAGGAGTCGGCCGCCTGACCGAGACGGCGGCCCCGCCGCGCCCGCCGCCAGAAGAATCGGACGCCGATGCTGAACGCGATGGCGTCCGAGGCGTGGCGAGTATCGACTGTGCGGTCGGCTGACGACGCTGGATGCCGAACACTGAACATGGACACTGCCACTGGACGCCGGACACCGATCGCTGAGCGTTAGTGTCGACGCTTCAGTCGCCATCTTCTGCCGTTTATCACCCGCCCCGGCCCGCCGTAAAAGTCTGCTCCTGTACTCCTTGCTTTCACTCGGTAACTTACGACTCTGGCCGCCTGAATTCGATTACTTTTCCATTTGGCCAGTTCTTTACAGCCTGTTGTCTGTCAATTTTAGCCTCTGGCCTCAGTGCAACATGCAACGATGACCGGGAAGACGGCCGGCGACACCCGTTACCCGCCGTAATACGTGGAGGCAGCGCCATAGCTGGCGACAAAGATGCCCGCCGGCGAAAACTTATTCGGCTGCTGCAGCGTTCCCAACACAAAACTCTTCACCGCGATGGCTTCCCTCTTCTTTTGTATTTTCAGCTTTATCTTCAATTTGGACGGCAATAAAAAACAAACGACTGTCAATCGAGGCTGGCTGCCTAAACCTCAGGAATTTGGCCGTTATTGCTGGCGGCTCGGCGGCGCGGGATGCGATAAAGAGCAATGTAGCCACCAGAGCCATCCGATCTGAACAGATGGCAGCTTTCCTCGGGCAGGCTCGGCCGGCCCTGGCAGAAGTGGCGTCACCAACAACGGTGCTGCTACTTATTGTGTGGTCGTTCAAAATTTCATCCCAGATACCAGATAAATGCACTAAATGGGCTCAATAACGTACAGCACTGCGTTCACATTACTGATATATCGCCAGCGGTAACACGACAACTTCAACAGCAAGTACTTTACCACCAGCGGCAACATGGCAGCAATCAGCAAGTACTATAGCATCAGACAGAGCACAAGAGCGTCAACAGCAGTAGTACAAGCACGAGCGGAAGCACAAGAGCGTGAACAATAGTACTGTAGCACCAGTGGTAACACAACAGCGTCAACAGCAGTACTGCAGCATCAGCGGTAACACAAGGGTGCCAACGGCAGCACTGTAGCACTAGTGGTAACACAACAGCGTCAACAGCAGTACTGCAGCATCAGCGGTAACACAAGGGTGCCAACGGCAGCACTGTATCACTAGTGGTAACACAAGAGCGTCAAAAGCAGCACTATAGCATCAACGGTAATACGAGATCGTCAACAGCACTACTGTAGCATCAGCGGTAACACGAGATCGTTACCAAAATTACTGTAGCATGCGCAGCAACAAGATATGCCCCTGAATTTCAGAAATGTATCCCTAATTTTGGAGGATCCTTCTGAACAGGACGATATAATTTAATGTCCCTAAAACGATAAAAGTTAAATCTAGGCTCTAGATCCCGTAAGTGTTAACACCTGAACTAACGGGCAAAGCTTTATTACATCGACTCGAGGTGGGTGAGCGGGAGGGCAATGCATGCATTAGCTATAATGTTTCCCGGAATTGAGGAGACCTGCTCCACAGGGTCCTCTGTTAAATCGAAAAGACATTGGGGACCAAATAAACCACTCAGGAATCAATGGCCCCTCAAAAGCAGGTTTGGCAAGTTTATGTGAATGAGGTTGGCTGTCTCAGCAAAAAGGGAATGATCGGAAATATACGAGCTGTAGACAGTTCCGTGCAAGTGGCGCGTCAACATGTCACATTCAGAGTATGATTTATATGGTTTGTCATACCTCTTCCCCACCTGTGCCCATTAATGATATATGCATCTATGCATATATGCATGCATAAGGCATTCGCACAGGTGAGGAAGAGTTATGATTAATCATATTCCAAAAGACATTTTGACGGTATGGCATTTCGCACTGTATACATCTCGTATATTTCACATTCGTTTCCTATTATGCAGACTACTCACCGCCCTCCGGTCTTCCTTTCCCAACCGCCCATAGTCTTAATCGGCTAAGAAGTTCGGCGGTACATGTCAGCAGCGTGAATCGCATGCTCGCCATATATCCTGTGATTCACCTCGGCTGATAAAGCGTTGCATCACCAGAACTCGTGGGAGTACCGTGGTTGAAGTAACCTTGCACCCACACAAATCCGCGGTGAACGCGGCCGGCGGCCGGCGCACTCGGCACGCAGTAACTCGCCGAGCCAAGCCAGAGAGGAGTGTCAAGTTTAGACATTCGCCTCATATGCGGCTGAAGGCTTGGGCCTTGTAGAGTTTCGAGCAGCCGTCCGTCAGATCACATCGCGCGAGGATATGTCAACTGTGCTCTCGCTTGATATCACGGTCGACGCCTTAACTTCCTTTGTTCTTGGAATATTAACGTACCGCTTGTATTAATACATCCCCATCTGGTTGTATATCCCCTTGCTCCCTCCCACATGACATATATATATATATATATATATATATATATATATATATATATACATATATATATATATATTAGCTTGGGCACGAATGTATGTATCCGGGCAGCGCCATCCATATCGCACAGGCCGTAGGCATGTACAACCAGACCAAGGTTTTTTAAATTCAATATTTCGTCCAGACACTGTAAGGAAGAAAAAGAGTAACACGTTTCACGTGCCCTAACCCATTACTGGTGCTGTGAAAGGGCAGTCACATCATGACGTCACATCACGACGGGGTGGGTGAGGATAAAACGATTACTTCCCATCTTTGGATGATTCTAACCCTATACGTATTGCGTGATGAGAAATGATTTGTTAATTACTTTTGCCCATCCGCACTCCTAACACAGCTCGTAGGCTTCTGGGAAGGGGAATATTATCCGAGGGCTAAATCATGCTGTCAGGCTGCATCATTTAAGGCTGTAAATTCCACCTGTGAGAATGACATCACCAGGAACATCGTTTGATATACCTTTGAAAGAGCGTAGTTCACGAGGCAATGCTTCACAATGCTTAACCGCCAATGTGCGATCCGCATTCGAATTTGGCGATCTTTCGAAATGCAGAAAGGGCACACAAATTGCGGGCGTCTTGGCCGTTCTACCGAATAGCCTGCGTCAGCTCGCCTAAAGGGATACTATCCAACTTGCATTGTAGACTCTGGAAAGAGAGGATTTTAGAACGGACATTCTCCATCACTTTTTGCCAACTTGCCTTGGACATCATAATTTTAAGGACCGCTAATATTTGCCTGCAGTGGCACAACGTATCTTCATTGGTCCACCAGTTGGACCCGTGCATCAAAAGTCGGCATTACACTCCCACTAGAAACATTGTGGAAAGAGGATGAGTACGAAGGAAATTCATCGCATCCATTGCCCACGACCTAGGCAGCCTTGCTACAGCCAAACCACCGAAACTGAATACCGCTGCTCTATGAATAATCAAATCCTCCTTCCTTATTCGGTCTCGAAGTCAGAATTTACATCATTATTCAGATTCGTAATTACAAAAAGGATTTCGTCAATCCATAGTTGGAGAATGAAGCAATCCAGGCACTGCAACTGCAACACCGACGTGCATGGCTGCAGCACTATCTTTCTGTAAATTTGCACTGGTTATCCTGTCTTGCAACATTACCATACTCTTTTGGCAGCATCAGTTTTGGAACTTGCAACAGCAACTTCGTCAGTGACTTTTCCACCAGTGTCCCACTCCCTCTTGCATCTTTTACTTTTTCTTACCGTCACCGTCATACCGCATTTCCTATGCTTCCCGCTGACGACAATACAATCTCACCTCTGCCAACCATTTCCCGTATTACTTTTTTGGGGGTGGGGGGGGGGGGGGAGGGGGGCTACCGGTAAACTTGTCGTAAAGCGTTTGCGCTTCAACAGGCCTGTGGTGAGCTTCTCCTTCCTGGCTCTTAACATCAGCCTTGGCCAGATCCAAAGCTCAACGCTGTTCACGACGGCGGTTGGTGGTCAGCACCAATACAGACCTCACTATCTCGCCAGTGGCCTGCCGACGCCGACAGCCAGCAGTTGACTGCTGAAATGTGTCGTGAGAAGATGAGATCAAAATGCTTTATGGTCTCCGGAAGACACATCACTCTTTTGTCTTATTCTGCACGGAACGATGTGTCTCCATACAGATCTGCTCATTTCCTCTCGGTGCCAATAAATCTCGACTGGCACCGACATTCGGCTCGTGCTGCTGTACTTCGAGCCGGCACCAATGTCATCTGTTCGCACACCGTTTACACTACCCTCTTACATGCGACGCTCGCATATCGACCACACACGACAGTGGTGTACCATTATGTTTCTCAGGCTCGGTCGGGTAGCTCACATACGAAAGTGGTGCACCATTGTGTTTGTCAGGTTCGATCGGGCCGCTCATATACGACTGAGGTGCACTATTGTGTTTCTCCGGTTCGGTCGAGTAGTAGTATATAGTATGATGCACCATCAGGGGTGCTGGATGAGCGAAGGCAAGAGTCAGGCTATGATATTCCCATGCTGCAAGCACAAGCTCAGGCCTCATCCATTGTCAGTGGAGGATGATAGTGGCGATGTTGCGGTCACTACAGGTGGCTCGGGCCGAGCATCCCATCGGGTACTGATCGGGCTGGGCCGCTCTTGGGAATTATGTTCATACAAGGAGGAGAGTGAAATTGTTCGTGTCTAACGATGACATGCAATGCAGCTTTTTTGTGTATACTCACTCGTGGTTCGCCCCGACGCGTAATAACGTTATTCTGGTGACCGACGAAAGACTATGTAAGTGCATGTGTCTCGAAAGGTAAGAATTGACCACGGCTAGACGTAAAAACAACATAAACGCCAATGAAATCGCAGTGATGACCTAGCGATAATCCGCAGCACAAAGGAACGAATATTCAATAGCTATTAAACATTAGTAGACTGGTGTAAGAGCCAAAATGCGTCAAAGTATCTAGTTATTCAATCATGGGACATAACGGACAAGTATAGGCGCAAAAATACATAAATAATATAGTTATCTAATCATGGGCAACGACAACTGTACGTCCAACACCTAGGGGACTTCTTTGGAGCCACCGGTGCTACTCCAAATGTGTATTCAAAACTAGCATGAAATGTGGCGGAGGGTTGGAGCGGTAAAACATAGCCTACCTGCGTTAGAAAACCGATAAAAGAAAGCATGTTCGCTTGGCCGCCTCTTTGCGGGCTCATTCAAAACATAGTAGCTGTGCTCAGCAGGCTCATGCAGACGTGTCGAATAAGTCCGGTTATTGACCGTTCAAGGCGAAAGAGTTGCCACCTATCGGCATAAATGTTGAACTACTGTGTACCAGATAAAAGTGTGACAAATCTGGCGCGCAACCAAAAACAATTTGGAAACAAGAATGCAAACAAGCCAGAGTGACATGCATGAAATATATTTACACACTGCTGACTGATGCTTCATTACACTACAATTTGCACAAGTACCTGGCCACTCTGCATCACTAATATTTCATCCAGATTCCCATACTTTTCTGCCTAAGTTCCCAGTGGAAAACTAACAGTGTAAATCCGCATAAGGGTGAAACTGAGTTCAAAACGCAGGGTAAATATCAATATAATTTTAACAATACACCACCGGTGAATGCACATGTAACTTGGCTGCATGTTTTTATGACAACAGTATTGTGATTTGGAACTACCTACACACAATGTGCAGCACAAGAACAAGGGAGTGCAAAATGATTCAAATTTATATTGGTGGTGGTGGTTATTGGCTTTACGACACGTCGACCGTTGAGTCATGTAGCGTCGCCAATCTCTCACGCTGATCGGTCGCGGGCGAAGAGTAGTAAGAGTAGCGACAGGTAAGACAATCTTTCGATTGTCAGACGGGCCACTTACCCCTAGTCTACTCGTCCCCTTCAAATTTATATTGCATTATTGAAAAAAATCAACCCAATCTGGAATATTTTCAGGAACTGTCCTCCGTGATTTGCAGTCGGGCTGGAAGGTAGGTTTCGATTAGCCAACCCAATGCTGGAGCTGCTCTGCAGGAGAACACCTGTGATGAACTTGAAAAGTACATATATAACCTTACCCATGATGATGGGGCTGAAGGCTCATGTACTTTTGGTATTGCTAGCACATCACCATCCAAAAGAATTAATGCCATGCAAAAGCAATATTTTGATTGACCTCCTAGTGGCCACACAACACTGGTATCCATCATCAAAATTTGTATGCACTATCAAGTCTCCCTTTAAGGGAAAAAAGTTCGATAATTTATAAAACACCTTAATGCACAAATTTACCTTTTTAAAACTTATACTAGCCTGACATTTGGGAGAAGAATTGAAATGAATTATTTTGAAACCATTCGCAAACATTTCTAAAAATGTGAAATGGTCCCGCCGGTGGGATTCAGTTGGATTAGGTGAGGTTCATCATGGCCCGGTGGGATTCAGTTGGATTAGGTGAGGTTCACCGTGGCCCGGTGGGATTAGGTTAGATTAGGTGAGGTTCACCGTGGCCCGGTGGGGTTCGGTTGGATTAGGTGAGGTTCACCATGGCCCGGTGGGATTCAGTTGGATTAGGTGAGATTCACCGTTCACCGGTGGGATTCAGTTGGATTACGTGAGGTTCACCGTGGCCCGGTGGGATTCAGTTCGATTAGGTGAGATCCACCGTAGCCCAGTGAGGTTCAGTTGGATTAGGTGAGGTCCACCGTGGCCCGGTGGGATTCAGTTGGATTAGGTGAGATTCACTGTGGCCCGGTGGGAGTAGGTTAGATTAGGTGAGGTCCACCGTAGCCCGGTGAGGTTCAGTTGGATTAGGTGAGGTTCACCGTGGCCCGGTGGGAGTGGGTTAGATTAGGTGAGGTCCACCGTAGCCCGGTGAGGTTCAGTTGGATTAGGTGAGGTTCACCGTGGCCCGGTGGGAGTGGGTTAGATTAGGTGAGGTCCACCGTAGCCCGGTGAGGTTCAGTTGGATTAGGTGAGGTTCACCGTGGCCCGGTGGGAGTGGGTTAGATAAGGTGAGGTCCACCGTAGCCCGGTGAGGTTCAGTTGGATTAGGTGAGGTCCACCGTAGCGCGGTGGGATTCAGTTGGATTAGGTGAGGTCCACCGTAGCCCGGTGGGAGTGGGTTAGATTAGGTGAGGTCCACCGTAGCCCGGTGGGAGTGGGTTAGATTAGGTGAGGTTCACCGTGGCCCGGTGGGAGTGGGTTAGATAAGGTGAGGTCCACCGTAGCCCGGTGAGGTTCAGTTGGATTAGGTGAGGTCCACCGTAGCGCGGTGGGATTCAGTTGGATTAGGTGAGGTCCACCGTAGCCCGGTGGGAGTGGGTTAGATTAGGTGAGGTCCACCGTAGCCCGGTGGGAGTGGGTTAGATTAGGTGAGGTTCACCGTGGCCCGGTGGGGTTCGGTTGGATTAGGTGAGGTTCACCATGGCCCGGTGGGATTCAGTTGGATTAGGTGAGATTCACCGTTCACCGGTGGGATTCAGTTGGATTACGTGAGGTTCACCGTGGCCCGGTGGGATTCAGTTCGATTAGGTGAGATCCACCGTAGCCCAGTGAGGTTCAGTTGGATTAGGTGAGGTCCACCGTGGCCCGGTGGGATTCAGTTGGATTAGGTGAGATTCACCGTGGCCCGGTGGGAGTAGGTTAGATTAGGTGAGGTCCACCGTAGCCCGGTGAGGTTCAGTTGGATTAGGTGAGGTTCACCGTGGCCCGGTGGGAGTGGGTTAGATTAGGTGAGGTCCACCGTAGCCCGGTGAGGTTCAGTTGGATTAGGTGAGGTTCACCGTGGCCCGGTGGGAGTGGGTTAGATTAGGTGAGGTCCACCGTAGCCCGGTGAGGTTCAGTTGGATTAGGTGAGGTTCACCGTGGCCCGGTGGGAGTGGGTTAGATAAGGTGAGGTCCACCGTAGCCCGGTGAGGTTCAGTTGGATTAGGTGAGGTCCACCGTAGCGCGGTGGGATTCAGTTGGTTAGGTGAGGTCCACCGTAGCCGGTTGATTAGGTGAGGTCCACCGTAGCCCGGTGGGTTCAGTTGGATTAGGTGAGGTCCACCGTAGCCCGGTGGGAGTGGGTTAGATTAGGTGAGGTCCACCGTAGCCCGGTGAGGTTCAGATTAGTGATCGTAGGTGAGGTCAGTGAGTCCACCGTAGCGCGGTGGGATTCAGTTGGATTAGGTGAGGTCCACCGTAGCCCGGTGAGGTTCAGTTGGATTAGGTGAGGTCCACCGTAGCCCGGTGAGGTTCAGTTGGATTAGGTGAGGTCCACCGTAGCGCGGTGGGATTCAGTTGGATTAGGTGAGGTCCACCGTAGCCCGGTGAGGTTCAGTTGGATTAGGTGAGGTCCACCGTAGCCCGGTGAGGTTCAGTTGGATTAGGTGAGGTCCACCGTAGCCCGGTGAGGTTCAGTTGGATTAGGTGAGGTCCACCGTAGCCCGGTGGGGTTCAGTTGGATTAGGTGAGGTCCACCGTAGCCCGGTGGGGTTCAGTTGGATTAGGTGAGGTCCACCGTAGCCCGGTGGGGTTCAGTTGGATTAGGTGAGGTCCACCGTAGCCCGGTGGGAGTGGGTTAGATTAGGTGAGGTCCACCGTAGCCCGGTGGGAGTGGGTTGGATTAGGTGAGGTCCACCGTAGCCCGGTGAGGTTCAGTTGGATTAGGTGAGGTCCACCGTAGCCCGGTGGGAGTGGGTTAGATTAGGTGAGGTCCACCGTAGCCCGGTGGGAGTGGGTTAGATTAGGTGAGGTCCACCGTAGCCCGGTGGGGTTCAGTTGGATTAGGTGAGGTCCACCGTAGCCCGGTGGGAGTGGGTTAGATTAGGTGAGGTCCACCGTAGCCCGGTGAGGTTCAGTTGGATTAGGTGAGGTCCACCGTAGCCCGGTGGGAGTGGGTTGGATTAGGTGAGGTTCACCGTAGCCCGGTGGGAGTGGGTTAGATTAGGTGAGGTCCACCGTAGCCCGGTGGGAGTGGGTTAGATTAGGTGAGGTTCACCGTGGCCCGGTGGGAGTGGGTTGGATTAGGTGAGGTTCACCGTAGCCCGGTGGGAGTGGGTTGGATTAGGTGAGGTCCACCGTAGCCCGGTGGGAGTGGGTTGGATTAGGTGAGGTTCACCGTAGCCCGGTGGGAGTGGGTTGGATTAGGTGAGGTCCACCGTAGCCCGGTGGGGTTCAGTTGGATTAGGTGAGGTCCACCGTAGCCCGGTGAGGTTCAGTTGGATTAGGTGAGGTCCACCGTAGCCCGGTGGGAGTGGGTTAGATTAGGTGAGGTCCACCGTAGCCCGGTGAGGTTCAGTTGGATTAGGTGAGGTCCACCGTAGCCCGGTGGGAGTGGGTTAGATTAGGTGAGGTCCACCGTGGCCCGGTGGGAGTGGGTTAGATTAGGTGAGGTCCACCGTAGCCCGGTGGGAGTGGGTTGGATTAGGTGAGGTCCACCGTAGCCCGGTGGGGTTCAGTTGGATTAGGTGAGGTCCACCGTAGCCCGGTGAGGTTCAGTTGGATTAGGTGAGGTCCACCGTAGCCCGGTGGAGAGTGGGTTAGATTAGGTGAGGTCCACCGTAGCCCGGTGAGGTTCAGTTGGATTAGGTGAGGTCCACCGTAGCCCGGTGAGGTTCAGTTGGATTAGGTGAGGTCCACCGTAGCCCGGTGGGAGTGGGTTAGATTAGGTGAGGTCCACCGTAGCCCGGTGGGAGTGGGTTAGATTAGGTGAGGTCCACCGTAGCCCGGTGAGGTTCAGTTGGATTAGGTGAGGTCCACCGTAGCCCGGTGAGGTTCAGTTGGATTAGGTGAGGTCCACCGTAGCCCGGTGGGAGTGGGTTAGATTAGGTGAGGTCCACCGTAGCCCGGTGAGGTTCAGTTGGATTAGGTGAGGTCCACCGTAGCCCGGTGA
Organism: Ashinkailepas kermadecensis; assembly: GCA_034440615.1. Classification (NCBI taxonomy): domain Eukaryota; kingdom Metazoa; phylum Arthropoda; class Thecostraca; family Neolepadidae; genus Ashinkailepas; species Ashinkailepas kermadecensis. Next base: position 167,494 of record JAOTOM010004145.1, read on the forward strand.
GGTTCAGTTGGATTAGGTGAGGTCCACCGTAGCCCGGTGGGAGTGGGTTAGATTAGGTGAGGTCCACCGTAGCCCGGTGGGAGTGGGTTAGATTAGGTGAGGTCCACCGTAGCCCGGTGAGGTTCAGTTGGATTAGGTGAGGTCCACCGTAGCCCGGTGGGGTTCAGTTGGATTAGGTGAGGTCCACCGTAGCCCGGTGAGGTTCAGTTAGATTAGGTGAGGTCCACCGTAGCCCGGTGAGGTTCAGTTGGATTAGGTGAGGTCCACCGTAGCCCGGTGAGGTTCAGTTGGATTAGGTGAGGTCCACCGTAGCCCGGTGGGGTTCAGTTGGATTAGGTGAGGTCCACCGTAGCCCGGTGAGGTTCAGTTGGATTAGGTGAGGTCCACCGTAGCCCGGTGGGGTTCAGTTGGATTAGGTGAGGTCCACCGTAGCCCGGTGGGGTTCAGTTGGATTAGGTGAGGTTCACCGTGGCCCGGTGAGGTTCAGTTGGATTAGGTGAGGTTCACCGTAGCCCGGTGGGAGTGGGTTAGATTAGGTGAGGTCCACCGTAGCCCGGTGGGAGTGGGTTAGATTAGGTGAGGTTCACCGTAGCCCGGTGGGAGTGGGTTGGATTAGGTGAGGTCCACCGTGGCCCGGTGGGGTTGGGTTAGATTAGGTGAGGTCCACCGTAGCCCGGTGGGAGTGGGTTAGATTAGGTGAGGTTCACCGTGGCCCGGTGGGAGTGGGTTAGATTAGGTGAGGTCCACCGTAGCCCGGTGAGGTTCAGTTGGATTAGGTGAGGTCCACCGTAGCCCGGTGGGAGTGGGTTAGATTAGGTGAGGTCCACCGTAGCCCGGTGAGGTTGGGTTGGATTAGGTGAGGTCCACCGTGGCCCGGTGAGGTTCGGTTGGATTAGGTGAGGTCCACCGTAGCCCGGTGAGGAGTCGGTTAGATTAGGTGAGGTCCACCGTAGCCCGGTGGGGTTGGGTTGGATTAGGTGAGGTCCACCGTGGCCCGGTGGGAGTGGGTTAGATTAGGTGAGGTCCACCGTAGCCCGGTGGGAGTGGGTTGGATTAGGTGAGGTCCACCGTGGCCCGGTGGGAGTGGGTTGGATTAGGTGAGGTCCACCGTAGCCCGGTGGGGTTCAGTTGGATTAGGTGAGGTCCACCGTAGCCCGGTGGGAGTGGGTTAGATTAGGTGAGGTCCACCGTGGCCCGGTGGGAGTGGGTTAGATTAGGTGAGGTCCACCGTAGCCCGGTGAGGAGTGGGTTGGATTAGGTGAGGTCCACCGTAGCCCGGTGAGGAGTGGGTTAGATTAGGTGAGGTCCACCGTAGCCCGGTGGGGGTTCAGTTAGATTAGGTGAGGTCCACCGTAGCCCGGTGGGGTTGGGTTGGATTAGGTGAGGTCCACCGTAGCCCGGTGGGAGTGGGTTAGATTAGGTGAGGTTCACCGTGGCCCGGTGGGATTGGGTTGGATTAGGTGAGGTCCACCGTAGCCCGGTGGGGTTCGGTTGGATTAGGTGAGGTCCACCGTAGCCCGGTGGGGTTGGGTTAGATTAGGTGAGGTCCACCGTAGCCCGGTGGGAGTTGGGTTAGATTAGGTGAGGTCCACCGTAGCCCGGTGGGAGTGGGTTGGATTAGGTGAGGTCCACCGTAGCCCGGTGGGAGTCGGTTGGATTAGGTGAGGTCCACCGTAGCCCGGTGGGAGTGGGTTAGATTAGGTGAGGTCCACCGTAGCCCGGTGGGAGTTGGGTTGGATTAGGTGAGGTCCACCGTAGCCCGGTGGAGGTTCAGCGGGGTCCAGTTGAGTCCGCTGGAATCATGGCCCTCGGATACTGTTGGTGGCACACCGGCCCGCTGTCTGACCCTGCACCGCTGCTGGCAGTACACCGGCCCGCTGCTGGCGGTACACTGGCCCGTTGTGGGACCCTCTACCGCTGTTAGTGGCGCACCGACCCGCTGCTGGCGGTACACCGGCCCGCTGCTGGCGGTACACTGCCCCGCTGTATGACTCTCCACCGATGCTGGCGGCGCACCGGCCCGCCGTCGTACCGCCGGCCACTGCCCGGCCACTCGACAGGACACCAGGCTAATGAAGAAATAACGACACGACTGACCGGCGAGCGACTGGATCGGAGTCGACCGCCAACGGACACGGCCACTCCTGATGAAATAGCATGCACTCACCAGCTCCGACTGTAGCCGTTCCCGTCCAAACACGATGTGATCGTACATAAAGGATGCCCAATCGCATGGCGTTTTACGACTTGGCCAGTCGATAAAAATTGTTTCCAGCATCTCATAACTGCCGATTCGGAGCAATAATCGTGATGCATACACGTCGTGCCAATGGCAAAAACATTTTACGGCCCGTGCATTATTCTATACGTGAAGGCGGTCAGTGGCCCCGCTGCCAGCGCCCGGCTATCAGCTCAACATAAAACCCACACGGCATATATGAATGCATAAATCTAATCCGGCTAATGTATGACGATTTGGCAAATGAAATGCTTGGCGGCGACGCGGAGTTGTCGGCTTTGTGACAGGCTACATGAAACCTCGACGGCCGTCGACGGAGTACAGACTCCCCTCTGCCCTGGTGCCGCCCCCTCCCCACTGCCCTCCACCCCCGAAGCTGCGATAAATCTGCGGCGGTACGCGCTCGCTATGTGCTTCCACTGACAAGCGATACTTCAGCAGACACGGTGTTTAAACCGGCGCCGCCAGGGTGGTCAGTCGGACAGGCACGACCTGCGAATCGCCAACAGCGCCTCCGCCTAATCATGATATATGACGTCATTAGTCACGTGATGTGCAGGTAGAGGGGCTGTGATGAATGAGCCAGCTTAGGTCACGAACACTGGGATTACGCGGCATATCGGGCCACCATCTCGGATCTCGTCGCGCACCAATAGCAGGCGTGGTCGGATTAAAATCGTCTCAAAGTAACATTAATTACTGCTCTATTTCCGACAGCCGAAACGACACGGCCGGAATTATAAATCGAGTTTGACTTTTGCCGCCGGGCGCGCGTTTCGGGTTTCCAGGCATATCATCGGTGGCCGCGTGTCGCCGATTGAACGGCGGTGGCCGCGTATTGTAACCGAGGTAATGAAATATCTCCTATTGTTTTCTGGCTTTTTACGTGCCACGGGTGGAAATGCCCGGCAAGTGAAGGACAAGGGGGCGAAATTAAATCACAACGACGCCGGAGTGGCGCACGGCAGACGCATCCAGAACGGGAAGTGGGCCTGAAACAGCGCGCCGCTCACCGCCGGCTCAGATCGCCACCTTTATTGTTTCGCCAGAAGCAGAAATAATGGCTTGATTAGAACATCTGTATAAGACAGGGCTGAAAGGTGATTTCCGACGGCGGGCGGCGGCTGGCGGCAAGCGGGCCCGTCTCGCCGCTGGCCGAGGCCCCGCCAGCACAGACAGAGCTGAGGCCTCACCAGAAAGGTCAGAGCCGCTGACGGAGACCCCACCAGTATATTCAGCAGTGGCACCTTACCAGTACAGTGAGAGCTTGGGTCACATTAGCTCAGTCAGACCGGCTAGTGCCCCGCCAACACAGTCAGAGCCACTAGCGGAGGACCTGCCAGTGGCCAGAGTCGTTAGCGGAGGCCCCGCCAACACAGTCAGAGCCACTGGCGGAGGACCTACCGGTGGCCAGAGGCGTTAGCGGAGGCCCCGCCAACACGGTAAGAGCCACTGGCGGAGGACCTACCGATGGCCAAAGTCGTTAACGGAGGCCCCGCGAACACAGAGTCGCTGGTATAAACCCCACCAGCAGTCAGAGTTGCTGGTGGAAACCCCGCTAGTACAGTCACTGGCAGAGGACCCACCAGTGCAGGCAAGCTCGCTGGCGGAGGCATCACCAGTACAGGCAGACCCGCTGGCGGAGGAATTACCAGTACAAATAGAGCCACTCATGAAGGCCCATCAGTACAGGCAGTGTCATTGGTGGAGGACCTACCAGTGCAGATAGAGCCGATGGTGGAGGCACCACCCGTACAGGCAGAGCCGCTGACGGAGTCATCACCAGTACAGGCGGACTTGCTGACAGAGGCATCACCAGCACAGAGCCGACGGTAGATGCCCATCAGTGCACATAGAGCCGCTGGTGGAGACCCCACCAGTACAGGCAGAGCTGCTGGTGGAGGTCCCACCAGTACAGGCAGAGCTGCTGGTGGAAACACCACCAGTGCAGACAGAGTCGCTGGTGGGGGCACTACCAGTATAGGCAGAGTCGCTGGTGGAGACCCCACCAGTACAGACAGAGTCGCTGGTAGAGACCCCGCCAGTGAAGGCAGAGCCGCTGGTGGAGGCCCCACCAGTACAGGCAGGGCCGTTGGTGGGGGCACCACCAGTACAGGCAGAGCCGTTGGTGGAGGCACCACCAGTACAGGCAGAGCCGCTGGTGGAGACCCCACCAGTACAGATAGAGTCGCTGGTGGAGACACCACCAGTGCACAGAGCCGCTGGTGGAGGCACCACCAGTACAGGCAGAGCAGCTGGTGGAGACACCACCAGTGCACAGAGCCGCTGGTGAAGGCACCACCAGTACAGGCAGAACCGCTGGTGGAGGCACCACCAGTGCAGTCAGCCAATGGCAGAGGTCCCATCGATAGAGTCCCGCAAAGATCGAGCCGAGTCGCAAGTTGAGTCACAGTAGAGGCTAACAGCAGAAAATGCAGACATTGTTTGCTGATCTTTGTACTTACTCTGAGTCTGTTTGTCTGTCGCTTCCACTGGCTCGGGGAAGATGACAGCGGTGTCCTTGCGCCTCATGTACTCCTGGATCTTCTGCTGCTCGCTGACATTGTTGTTGTGGCAGCTGTGGTCGTCGTCATCTCGGACCGGGCTGGCAGGCTCTGCGGCGTCCATGTCGATGGTGAGCTCGCTCTCCGCCTCGTCATTGGTGTCGGTCTCGCCGTCGCTGCCGACGCGGCCGTTGGGATGTGTGTGGCGAAGAGCGGACTCCGACTCGGTCTCCATCTCCACCATGGCTCCTACATCCAGGTCAACTGCCGACAGCGGGCCCAAGTCAGACGTGTGCTGGTTATACCACGACCAGACTTATACCACGTTATATCCACGTTATACTGGTTACCACGGACGACCATCGCCAGACATTGCCCCAAGGCAAACCTGGAGACCTGCCAGAGTGGCTGTTAACCTGCGAACTAATGACATGCAACTAGAACACTCATGTGATTACATACAGGGTTCCATGACATTAATATCTGAGAAGGGGAGAAGAGGCATTAGGGCATTTAATCATTTTCATAGAATGCTCGTGGTCATAGTTGGAAATTTCAGACTGTTGGCTGAAGGATATATTATCTTAATTCATATGCGTATGGTTCCCAGAGTTTCATTTGGAAGAATAGGGTTATATATATATATATATATATATATATATATATATATATATATATATATATATATATATATATATATATATATATATATATTGTAGACACTGTTTAATTGTACTCGCGAACCAAGTTTAATTTCAATTTCTTTTCATTTAGATGAGTTATCAATCCTGAAACATACTTGGAGATGGTCATCTTTAGCCTGAGCTGGGTCAATGACCTTCTACGACCCGGGGTTGAAACTTCCACATCAGACGCAAAAAGATGAAAGGAAAGGACTGAAAAGTTCGCGGCACTGCGCGTCGCTGTTTTTCGCTATCGTCGAAAAATCTTAGTGGTGGGGCGGATCCTCCCCCCCCCCTCCAGACGGCGCGGGTTAAGTAGTAGCAAGCCTGGATTTAGGTACAAAATATGAGTAGTTTCTGGTTCATATATCTTAACTTCAATTATTGTCTTAATATCGCATATGAACAATGCAATTGTCTTTGATGCATATTTACCTGCACATATTTGTGTGAAAAATGAAAAGAAGCAGCCACAGAGACGATAAAATGAAAGACTAGTGTGTGAAAGACGGGAGTGGAAAACCGTTTGTCAAGAGGTACTACAAAAGTGGAAAATTCGAGTTCAATATGGTGAAAATTAAGAACACGTGCTTTATAATTTCACCCAACGTCTGCAAGCAGTCTGCTAATTCACAAACTATGGATAATTGACAATTTCCACAAATTTGTATCCTAAATTTCTTTTCAGAGACAGGATAGCTTGATTAAGTCCATTGCAAGACAGAATGGAGAGGGAGGAAGCTTATTAATGGAACGGGTGGGAGGTAGAGCAAGTGTATATTTTTATCTTGCAATTTTTATCATATATTTGTATGCAGGACGATGCCCAAAAGGGCGTCGTCCTGCATCCAAGTCCGGAATATTTAGCAGGCTGATGTAATCAGACAATGGAACTAGGAAATAGTTGGTAAGATAGATTAAAGCCTTTCAGGAATCGCTGCATTGACACACATTCCACGGCACACACCTTGTCACACCTGTTACCGTCTCCTGCTCAGAACCATCACTGCTCACATGACACTGACTCACATTGAACACATTCCACGGACACACCTTGTCACACCTGTTACCGTCTCCTGCTCAGAACCATCACTGCTCACATGACACTGACTCACATTGAACACATTCCACGGCACACACCTTGTCACACCTGTTACCGTCTCCTGCTCAGAACCATCACTGCTCACATGACACTGACTCACATTGACACACATTCCACGGCACACACCTTGTCACACCTGTTACCGTCTCCTGCTCAGAACCATCACTGCTCACATGACACTGACTCACATTGACACACATTCCACGGCACACACCTTGTCACACCTGTTACCGTCTCCTCTCAGAACCATCACTGCTCACATGACACTGACTCACATTGACACACATTCCACGGCACACACCTTGTCACACCTGTTACCGTCTCCTGCTCAGAACCATCACTGCTCACATGACACTGACTCACATTGACACACATTCCACGGCACACACCTTGTCACACCTGTTACCGTCTCTGCTCAGAACCATCACTGCTCACATGACACTGACTCACATTGACACACATTCCACGGCACACACCTTGTCACACCTGTTACCGTCTCCTGCTCAGAACCATCACTGCTCACATGACACTGACTCACATTGACACACATTCCACGGCACACACCTTGTCACACCTGTTACCGTCCCCTGCTCAGAACCATCACTGCTCACATGACACTGACTCACATTGACACACATTCCACGGCACACACCTTGTCACACCTGTTACCGTCTCCTGCTCAGAACCATCACTGCTCACATGACACTGACTCACATTGACACACATTCCACGGCACACCTTGTCACACCTGTTACCGTCTCCTGCTCAGAACCATCACTGCTCACATGACACTGACTCACATTGACACACATTCCACGGCACACACCTTGTCACACCTGTTACCGTCTCCTCCTCAGAACCATCACTGCTCACATGACACTGACTCACATTGACACACATTCCACGGCACACACCTTGTCACACCTGTTACCGTCTCCTGCTCAGAACCATCACTGCTCACATGACACTGACTCACATTGACACACATTCCACGGCACACACCTTGTCACACCTGTTACTGTCTCCTCCTCAGAACCATCACTGCTCACATGACACTGACTCACATTGACACACATTCCACGGCACACACCTTGTCACACCTGTTACCGTCCCTGCTCAGAACCATCACTGCTCACATGACACTGACTCACATTGACACACATTCCACGGCACACACCTTGTCACACCTGTTACCGTCTCCTCCTCAGAACCATCACTGCTCAATGACACTGACTCACATTGACACACATTCCACGGCACACACCTTGTCACACCTGTTACCGTCTCCTGCTCAGAACCATCACTGCTCACATGACACTGACTCACATTGACACACATTCCACGGCACACACCTTGTCACACCTGTTACCGTCTCCTCTCAGAACCATCACTGCTCACATGACACTGACTCACATTGACACACATTCCACGGCACACACCTTGTCACACCTGTTACCGTCTCCTGCTCAGAACCATCACTGCTCACATGACACTGACTCACATTGACACACATTCCACGGCACACACCTTGTCACACCTGTTACCGTCTCCTCCTCAGAACCATCACTGCTCACATGACACTGACTCACATTGACACACATTCCACGGCACACACCTTGTCACACCTGTTACCGTCTCCTGCTCAGAACCATCACTGCTCACATGACACTGACTCACATTGACACACATTCCACGGCACACACCTTGTCACACCTGTTACCGTCTCCTCCTCAGAACCATCACTGCTCACATGACACTGACTCACATTGACACACATTCCACGGCACACACCTTGTCACACCTGTTACCGTCTCCTGCTCAGAACCATCACTGCTCACATGACACTGACTCACATTGACACACATTCCACGGCACACACCTTGTCACACCTGTTACCGTCTCCTCCTCAGAACCATCACTGCTCACATGACACTGACTCACATTGACACACATTCCACGGCACACACCTTGTCACACCTGTTACCGTCTCCTGCTCAGAACCATCACTGCTCACATGACACTGACTCACATTGACACACATTCCACGGCACACACCTTGTCACACCTGTTACCGTCTCCTCTCAGAACCATCACTGCTCACATGACACTGACTCACATTGACACACATTCCACGGCACACACCTTGTCACACCTGTTACCGTCTCCTGCTCAGAACCATCACTGCTCACATGACACTGACTCACATTGACACACATTCCACGGCACACACCTTGTCACACCTGTTACCGTCTCCTCCTCAGACCATCACTGCTCACATGACACTGACTCACATTGACACACATTCCACGGCACACACCTTGTCACACCTGTTACCGTCTCCTGCTCAGAACCATCACTGCTCACATGACACTGACTCACATTGACACACATTCCACGGCACACACCTTGTCACACCTGTTACCGTCTCCTCCTCAGAACCATCACTGCTCACATGACACTGACTCACATTGACACACATTCCACGGCACACACCTTGTCACACCTGTTACCGTCTCCTCCTCAGAACCATCACTGCTCACATGCATACACAACTCCAGTGTATGAAGCGCATGCCTACACACAAGACGAGACTGTTGTATCCAGACGACAGCCTCGACGACAAGAGCAAAAATGCGTTAAGGTCCCAGTCAGATCCTTCTCTAAAACCGACATTGATCATAAAAGTATATGAGAGATTCAACATGAAATACTTTCTGATACAATTCTTCTTGTATAATATATATTTTGATGTATAAAGTGCTCAATTCTGATTCCCTGATCATGCCAATGGTTTTCTGAAACATTATGGAATCAAGTACACAGGATCTAGGAGCGAAATCATGAGCCTTTTTTGTACCACCTTTTCGTTCAGCATCATATCGGATCTTACAAAGTGTGACGTGAATTCGACCAAAGCAGTAAAAGATGACAGAACTTGTCGACCTGGAGCGCATTTGGTAAGTCTGGAGCTTATTGCCATTCACAGCCGGCATAACAAGAATAGTCAGGAACAGCCACCGTACTGCAGAGCTCTGAAACAAATAGTTCAGAAATGGGATACGAATATGCCCCAGAGTGGGTAATCCGTCCCCGCGCAGACTTCGGGTCTTCCGAGTGGATGGAAGAGAACCTGAAGCCCTGCTACGTCAAACAGATACGCCTGTTTTATTATTGGACACTTAGGTACATAAGAAGCCGCCCGTTGTGACATGTTGATGATTACAATTTATCATTGGCATCGGACACTCATGTACATAAACCCGACCCTAGTGACATACCAGCTGATCATATAACAACAGTATCGGACATTTGTGTACACATCAAACTTTCCATAGCAAGATGCTGCCTAATCATTTATGATCTGCGACGGAATCTGCGGCGACAATGTCTGATTAAGCATCTGCCCAGCAAAGTGAATACCCAGCATCTGTCAACAGTTAACTTGTTGGAACAGTGGCTCACCCACGTGGTAGAACAAGTGGTCATGGCCTCCGACATGTTTGGCCGCATGATAGACATGCAAGGTTATGTTGCGCTTGCTCTCAGAATCCGGTGGGAACATTCGCATGCTGTGTGCATTCATTGTCAGCCTGATTGAGTTGCAGATTTAACTAAGTTGTTTATGCTTTCAGTTTTGGTTGGTTATTTGGGCTTAAGGGCGCATCGACTGCGTTGGTCATGCAGCGCCCAATGCTTTCAGTTTTCATTCGGTACTTCCTACCTCTCTCACCCCCTCTCGCGAAGTAATCTTCCTTCTTTATTTCATGCCTGCTATACTCCTCCATCATAAACTGTAAGCCAACTGTCACACTCATACAGGAGAAGCATCGGTGTACATGGAAGATGTTCAATGCACTCAAAGCACCTTCAAAGGAGACCAATTGGACCGAACGAAATGCAGTGGATATTTACAAAGTTAGTCCATTGAATAACAGCTTAACTTCAGGCAGAATTAGCTTAAAACCGAGTCAATCGTTGCTAAGGATGGTCATTGAAATGTGTCTAGCTCCATGTACCCGCAGTTTATATTCATTTTTGTCCAGTCCAGTGGGCAACAAATAACACAATGTGCCAGCAAAATTTGGCTTTCATTGGAATAATGTCTGCCAACGAAGATTAGGACATGTTTGTTCGGCAACTGCGCCTTCATCAGCTGGGAACACAGCCGGCCCTGGTATCACAATATCCATCACTTGGTTACGCATAACGCCAACTGGTCCGGTATGAAACTAATGACCATTTCAAACAAACATCGTGATCATCACCACTTACTGCTTATTGATTTCGGATTTAAGTAGGGCCAAAGAAAATGCCAATGATTATAATGCACTGGTGTTTTCATTGTTATATTCCACAATGCAGTAAATAAATCAGGACCGCATAGACATTCACATTTGCTTTGACATACTTTCATGTGCATGCAGGGGAACAATTTCTTGTTTAATTGGACACCAAAAAATCCATTTCAAAAGAATGAAGTCGCACATCATGCTTTTGGTGGTGGTGGTGGATTTGTGCTTTAGGGCGCGTCGACTGCATTGGTCATTTTGCGCCCATACATCATGTTTTTGCTACATGCTATATCTTATTCAGCCCATGTTATAAATCGCTCAGTTGGATGAGCTATTGGTATGAGTTTCCGATTTATATTATTATATTTAATTTGCACTATTTCACCGTCCACAATGCTAAACAAGGGCGCTTTCACGTCAGATAATTGGTGTGGTGGATAGTATTAATGGTGTTCACACGAACCCTTTCATGTAAAATTCATGCAGTGATTTATATACCTACCTATGTAGGTCAAACACCCAACAGAATATTATACATTATTGTCTGCATATTGCTATCACCAACGGTTAATTATCGATGTTATGTATTCATTTGGGTACATGGTTGTTGCATGTTGCATGGGTGTTTTTTTTCATCACAAAGTGATACCTGCGTAAATGGACTTTGCAAAAAGCAATAAAAAGTTTTACAAAAGGTATTTCCTCAACCTGCATGGGGAGGGCACAAACACGACCATCGAGAATTTCCCCGAGCCGAGTTCCTCGCTTTCCCGTTATTAGCCATCCCGTGCCGAATCGTGTCCGGTCCTTCAACCAATGGCTGGCCAGTGGCCAAGCTCCTGGCGGCAGGACAAGTGGCAACAATATTTTCCATCAAAACAACGTAATTCGAATAATGTTGGACTGCGTCGGAAACGAGGCGGATTCCTAAGTCACCAGGTTTATGGATGCTCAACGTAAGCCTCCATTCCTACGTGGATGTCAATCACCCAGCTTTGGTAGGTGCTGACTTGTTAGCAAAAATCCAATGCCAAGACATCGCTATGTGGAAGACCTTAGCAAATAATAGAAGAATACGTCATCAGGAAAACAAACATCGCGAAATGGTTGCAGTGCTGATACCGGCTACGGACGCGTGTTGTGGTTTGGGACACAGTGGTTCCAACAACACTGCAGTTGAGGCACTCAACTGGAGCTTAATTGACAGTCAGGAACGGCACTCGGAGCCTGTGCAGATGCGAAGCCCTTCTGGAACTGAAATAGCTACAAAAGGTTACTGACGGTTGCATGTGGCTTCGAGCCTCCCTTGATAAGTATGGTAACATGAAACCCACGACGCTTCGTAATTCCAAAACAAGGGCTAAGGATAAGGGCAAAGTATGAGAGATCAGTACCGATCGTTTACTAAATGCACCGACAATTATTGATTGTATGCCGATTTCTACATTCCATAAGCTAAAAAACTTGCTTGTTTTCTGGGGAGTTGAATTAGGGGCAGTGACAATTGCTGATAGCATACAGTTTCATCTACGTCTCATGGAACAGGCAAGCATCCGAACAAAGAACAATCTCATGTATGCTAAATGATTTCGCTAGAATAACTAATCTACAACCATTTGCTCCCTACAGCTTCAGTAAAGCTTTCCAGCATTTCCACGTCAGTTTTTCCTCGTTGAAACTGGGTGACTGCACATGGTAGACTTCATATTAAACCGTTACCGGGGCAGATTGTTTCTTAGCATAGTCGGCTGGAAATACTGGTGTACGGTGCATATCTAGGCCATACGATTATTCCAATTTGCCCCGCTCGATAAATTGTTCTACACTGCATGTTCCCTACTAGTCTTCATTCTGACGAATTTAGTGACGGCAATTGCAAGCTACAATCTCATTTTCCACAACTGGTGCGCCTTAACGATAATTTAATTACACCAGGGAGGCCCTATTTGCATTATTTCTCCACTCCTTTACATAAAACTCAAATAACGTCCGAAGAATTAACTCCAAATCTAATAACTGGACAAAGAAGCAGAAGTCATGCTGGTAGCGCCAGTTGCATTAAGGTCGTGATCGCGACGGTGGTCAAGCCGTCATCGCCACGAATGCAGACGGCCGGCCGGATCTGGACGACCGCTAACTTGTTGCCATCTCGCCCGAGTTACGGCCGCCATTCGAATCCGCTGCATCGCGTCGCCCACGCATTTTGCAACAGCTTTACGTCCAAATCAATGTTAATTTACATTAGGCGCCCGACTTCAAGCAGCGTCACCACGTGTCGACAAAAATGTCGGCGAGCCGAGCGTGACATACCCGGCAGTGCCGGTGACGAACATGGCGCAGTGCGGTGCCGCCCCGAGCCGAGCGTGACATACCCGGCAGTGCCGGTGACGAACATGGCGCAGTGCGGTGCCGCCCCGACAGCCAGGTGCTGTTCGCCGCTGACAGCGACAGGTGCCGGCCATTAGCCAGATTGCAGGCCGCGCGTGCCACCACATGATAAACGACTGCCGGTGCGCCAGGTACGTCGCTGCCGCACACACTGCCCGTGGAGACACACGAGCGCTGCACAGGCACGCGTCCAGCGAAGGTACGTGACGAGCGGCTGGTGACGAGCGGCTGGTGACGAGCGGCTGGTGATGAGCGGCTGGTGACGTGCCGTTGGTGACGAGCGACTGGTGACGAGCGGCTGGTGACGAGCGGCTGGTGACGTGCCGTTGGTGACGAGCGGCTGGTGATGAGCGGCTGGTGACGAGCGGCTGGTGACGAGCGTCTGGTAATGAACGGGCTGTAATGCCACACGATCGACACAATTCGGCTGATGAACTGTACTGGTCGTTGGTTCTGAGCGCCATTCACTCTCGCTTTGTTCTTACTCACGGATGTGTATCGCGAAGTTGGGAATTGCGAAGTTGCAATGATGTAAATATAACGCTAGTGGCCAAATATCTTTGCATGTGTCGTGACTGTTTCCTAAGTGGAATAACGAAGCGCTTCTACATCACGAAAGCAGAACAATTGGTATATATAAATCGCACGTGAATGAACTACCATTATTCTTCATGTTTCCATATATTGCTTGCACTATTCCCCCCCAAAAAAAAAATTCAGCGTCGTCCACTGTATACCCCACAATCTGCATCTCCATCTAAAGCTATATGCTCTCAGTCCACAACTAATATCCTACCTTCCCACTCACCGACACACGTGATACCTCACCCGCTCGCTCACCCACTCACTCGCTCGCCGTCCACGCACCCATTCACTCACTCACAGACGCTCGCATACACACTTCACCTACCACTCGGCGAAGTATCTACTCAGTCACTCAACAGCAGGCTACTTGAGACTTGAAAACTTCGAAGCGACGAGCTCGAAATATGCCGGTCAGGTGATGGTGCCGGCGGGGGTGGGGGTGGGGGTGGGGGTGGAACACACTGCAGGTTTGCCACGCCAGGGTGTCATGTGACTCTGCGTACACGAGCAGCACCATCAAGCACGGCGGTAGCGCCATCTGTGCTTCTCATTCGTTACCGATATTCCAGTGTCTCGGAGAACCAGCTGCAGACTTCACCACGCCCTGCTCAGATCGACTCATTAGTTCAGTTTTCCGACGTGTCGACTGCGTTGTCATTTAGCACGCTCATCGCAGTTAAAAGCTCAAAAAGTTGCTGCACAAAGTACACTTTTAATGTGCTCCGTTTCGCAAGACATGGTTACCTTAATATGTCCCTGATGTCAACGGTTATAAAAGATAGCATTACATAAGCTTACATCTCACCTTCCTGCATACCTTTCGAGTCTGAATAATTGCCCAGATTTAGCGACTACCAATTGTCACCTAAAATTACTTGGAGAAAATGAGCATGCTTACTCTCTCCCGAAATGATAGTCGGCTGACAGCAGTGTGTCTCGACAGCCACGGCACCGGCAGAGATTCCCCGGTCACCGGCCGCCACCCTGCAGACCCTGACCGGAGCTTCCCCAGTCACCGGCCGCCACCCTGCAGACCCTGACCGGAGCTTCCCCAGTCACCGGCCGCCACCCTGCAGACCCTGGCCGGAGCTTCCCCAGTCACCGGCCATCACCCTGTAGCCTCAGGCCGATCTTTCCCAGTCACCGGCCGCCACCCTGCATCCCAGGCCGAGCTCAGGCGAGCTCGCCGCCGACAACACAACAAAGCACCACGCTAAATTACCATCGTGCTCGCCGTCGCCGGCGACTGACGGCGCGCGCGGTGAAAGTGGCGCGCTCGGCCGCGTCGGCCTCGTCGCACGTCGACGGTCACGGCGCGAGCGGCGCTCAACCCGACATCCTGCACCGCAAACAGTCGTTATTCTTGTCCCGGGGAGACAATGCCAGCCTGACAGCAACGACAAAGGCGGCCAACAAACCGCATTATAACTCATTTATTCCAGATCACTTGTTCGCCGTCGGCGATACAACAAAGGGTCGCCGCCAGGGGGTGGGGACGTGCCGAGGCACCGCCGAGTGCCCACCAACGCTACGTGGGAAAATCCACCCCCTTTAATCCGCCACGCCGCCGCCATGCGCATTGTGACCATTAATCAATGGATAATTGCAGAAAAGTTGGCAGCCTCACGTGGAGGGCTAGAGAGATTGTAACGTCTGAGCACGCTTGGATCGAAATTGAAGTCGGCACACATGCAGAAGACATACGGCACTGAAGACATATTCGACACACAAACAGCACACACACGACACACATACGACATGCATAACGCAGGCTTACGACAAATATGCCACACATGCAACATACATACTTCATATGCATAAGACATATATGTCTGGTGCATATGAAGTATAGTGTGTCTTGTGTATATATATATATATATATATATATATATATATATATATATATATATATATATATATATATATATACGGGGCCGCGGTAGTTCAGTTGGTAGAGCGTCGGACTCTTGATCGCAAGATTGTGGGTTCGAATCTCACAACCGACGGCATTTACCGGGTCCACCCGCGACCAATCGGCGTGAGAGGTTGGCGACGCTATATGATCTAGCGGTTGAATGCGTCGTAAAAGAACCCAATGTTCTTCTTCTTCTTGTATTATATATATATATATATATATATATATATATATATATATATATATATATATATATATATATATATATACATATACACACAAGACATACATACGAATATACCAGACATGTATTCAAACACACATCATATATTCTATGGACGTGAATAGTTTTTCACAGAAGCAGCTTACCCTTTATTCAAATCAGACTGTTTTTTGGCTTCCCAGTTGCGAAGTATAGCTCCCGATTCTCAAGAGCCGGAAAGTTTTCATGCAAAAAGTGTCGACAGGAGGCATCATATAAAAGCGACGGAGCTCATCGCTAACTCAGACTTGTGCCAGTTTTCGCAGCTTGGGCGGAACGAGAAGCCAAAATATATCTTAATCAAGCTAGAACCAGTCCCAGAACACCGAAGCATCGGTAAAATGTAAACAGTGCTTAATATGATCGGCTTTTCATTTCTGGTCCAGGGAAGATTGGGCTTCGCATCTGTTTGAAACGGCAACTTTGTTTGTCGGTTTTCCATGACGAAGAGATTGAAGCGTTCGGATTCCACATGGTAGCCCTGGGTTTTACTTCCGCTCTGGAAGTAAAAAAAAGAGTAGTTATCTTATCATTTTCGGGTAATATTTATCGTTTCATCATGACTTCCTTTGCGCTGCATATTGACATGTGAAATTACATGTAGCACATTTCTAAATCTTGTGCTTGCCATCAATATGGAATTTCACCGTTGGACTTTGCAAGTTGAGAAGGTCAGACATTTTCCTGAAGAAATGTAGCTCTGCATGCACTTCGAACGATTTGTTCCTGTCGGAATCTGTTCAAAAGTGACCCCTGAGCGTCCTATGCGCATCCATTATCTGCATACGGCTATTGGGACAGCGTCTGTCCAAAGTCATTTTCTTTGTTTATCATCTGCAGATGTTAGTTATCTTTATTCATTATCTCCACACAGCTATTGGGACAACGTCTGTTCACAGGCAGCCGACTAAGCGTCCTGTGCGAGTGTGTCGCGCGCAGTGCCCAGCAGCAAGAGATGTCTTGGCATCTGGTCTGGCTGAGGAGCTCACCCCAGCAGCAAGAGATGTCTTGGCATCTGGTCTGGCTGAGGAGCTCACCCCAGCAGCAAGAGATGTCTTGGCATCTGGTCTGGCTGAGAGCTCACCCCAGCAGCAGAGATGTCTTGGCATCTGGTCTGGCTGAGGAGCTCACCCCAGCAGCAAGAGATGTCTTGGCATCTGGTCTGGCTGAGGAGCTCACCCCAGCAGCAGAGATGTCTTGGCATCTGGTCTGGCTTCACGCAGAAGATGTCTTGGCATCTGGTCTGGCTGAGGAGCTCACCCCGCAGAAGAGATGTCTTGGCATCTGGTCTGGCTGAGGAGCTCACCCCAGCAGCAAGAGATGTCTTGGCATCTGGTCTGGCTGAAGCTCACCCCGCAGCAAGAGATGTCTTGGCATCTGGTCTGGCTGGGAGCTCACCCCAGCAGAAGAGATGTCTTGGCATCTGGTCTGGCTGAGAGCTCACCCCAGCAGCAAGAGATGTCTTGGCATCTGGTCTGGCTGAGGAGCTCACCCCAGCAGCAAGAGATGTCTTGGCATCTGGTCTGGCTGAGGAGCTCACCCCAGCAGCAAGAGATGTCTTGGCATCTGGTCTGGCTGAGGAGCTCACCCCAGCAGCAAGAGATGTCTTGGCATCTGGTCTGGCTGAGGAGCTCACCCCAGCAGCAAGAGATGTCTTGGCATCTGGTCTGGCTGAGGAGCTCACCCCAGCAGCAAGAGATGTCTTGGCATCTGGTCTGGCTGAGGAGCTCACCCCAGCAGCAAGAGATGTCTTGGCATCTGGTCTGGCTGAGGAGCTCACCTCAGCGCCACCGACGGCCGGCGAACGCTTCCGACGCCCGCGGCGCTGTCGGTCGCTAATCTGGCGCTCGCGCAGGGCGCAGCCGATGGCGGCGCGGCACCGCCGCAGGCCCGCACAACAATCGCACCTTGATGTGGTCTCGTAAAATCTGCATGCGCTCGTAACTCATCGCAACGGGCAGCGTGGTTGGCGGCGACGCCATTGTCGCGCTCGTCACCTGCCTTACTGCCCGCCGGGTACGAGCCGGCGTGGACGGCATGAATAAAGCCCCGGCCGCCTGCCCAGTCAGAGGTACGCTCTGCCCAGGCGGCCCGGCCCGCCGGGCAGCAGTGCCACCTGCCCCGGGTGGCATGTCGAGGAGAGGTGCCGTCTGACCCGGCAGTCTGTCGCGGCAGAGGTGCAGCCTTCCCCAGCAGCCTGCCGAGGAGCAGTAAGCCCTGCCCCGGCAGGTTTGCCGAGACAGATGTACGTCCTGCCCAGATGGCCTGCCGAAGCGGAAACCGTCCCGCCCCTTGCGGCTTGTCGAGAAGGAGGTATGTCCTTCTCCGTCTGTGATCGGCGGCGCCGTAATGAGGTGTTGAGACGCGGAGGGAGGTGTGCTGTGGCGGCAGCTCCCCGGGGGCGGTGGACGTCATCAGGCGCGCGCGCCTGCCGTCGAGTCAGAGGCTCTGCGCTCCGCCAACGGCCGCCTCTGCCGGTGCACAGCCACGCCTGTCGCATCACATTCTGTCCACATGGCGACTCCATTCCCAGAGTAATTAGCTGCACGGCACGGTGACTGCCAGTGGCGTGCCCAGGCGGCGACCAGGGCGGGCGACCTCCCGAAACGGTCTACTTACGAATGGAGACAAGGTGCTGCCGCGCTTGCTATTGAAAATAGGCACACATAAACTGGGTACATGAGGAGCGCAGCCTTTCATTTGTTCTTCCACTGCCCACCATGGGGAAGTGGGGTGGGGAGGTGAGAGACGATTCGTTCCCTCTTCTGTTGTAAGGCAGAGAAGCGAACATGTGGTTGGTCTCCCCGAAAACTTAGGTTCTGTCCACAATTGAATAGCCGAGCAAGGAGGCCTCCCAGGATGGCAGAAGAGGCCACGAAAAAAAATGAGAGGAGGCTAAGAAAAATGAGATGGGGATCCTGGGAGAGGAGAGGAGGCTCCAGAACACAAGGGGACTGGCAATATAGCCCAGGATGGAAGAGGGGAACCAAGACGTGAGAAGAGACCCATAATCTGGAGGGCCAGGACACAAGATATACCATAACCATAACCATATACCATAACCAGGACACAAGAGGAGGCCCTGAGATGAGAAGAGAGGCCTTCGTGATGGAAAGATCACGAAGGCCCATGGAAGAGCACATGCCCCTAAGATGCGAGCGGAAGACTCTCGGTTAGAAGAGACGGCCCCAGGATGCAAGGAGGCCCTCACGATGGGTAAGGAGGCCTTCGGGAAATGAGGCAAGGTTCCCGAGATGGCACAGAAGGCTCCAAATTTGAAGAAAAAAACTATGATAAACGAGGACGTTCCAAGGACGGGTAGGGGCCCCAGGATAGAGCAGACCCCTAAATTGGAAGAGGTCTCTAGAGAAGGGAAGTTCCGGGACGCTAGGAAGTCGGTATGCTAGGACGGGAGAGGAGGTCCATATAGAAGAGGCCTATAATTTAGGAGAGGTCTCTAGAGGAGAAGGAGAGTCCCGGGATGCTGGGAGGCCGGTATGCTAAGATGGGAGAGGTGGTCCATATAGAGGAGGTCCCTGTGGTGCAAGAGGAGGCCCAAGGACGGGCAAGGGGCCAATATTGAAGAGGAGGCTCCCAAGACGGACCAAAGGGCCCAACATTTGGAAGAGGAAGCCCATGGGATAGGAGAGGAGGCCTCCAGGACATGAGGAGGCCTTCATGACAGGCAGGGAGTGAGCCAACAGGAAATGAAAGAAGGTTAAACGAGAGAAAAGGCCCCTAGGATGACAGAAGGGGTTTATAAGATGGTGTCAGTGGGTGTGGACTGGAAGTAATCGCACAGAAAACTGTCCCTCTTGCTTGCAAGGTCTTTTGGGCTTCCGAACTCCTGACAGGGGGCTTTAATAGCGATGAGATGTCACTGAAGGTGGGTATTCATCTTCTTGCAGCAGAAGTGCATAAAACGAGCAATAAATAGGGAAACCACAATTAGACTCTCAAATTAAAGGAGGTTCTATTTGGGCTCGGGAAGCCACCTT
The DNA here is from genome assembly GCA_034440615.1 of Ashinkailepas kermadecensis. Taxonomy (NCBI): domain Eukaryota; kingdom Metazoa; phylum Arthropoda; class Thecostraca; family Neolepadidae; genus Ashinkailepas; species Ashinkailepas kermadecensis. The sequence continues at coordinate 187,462 of JAOTOM010004145.1, forward strand.
CGGGGTCCCAATTGAAGAATTTGGAAGTGACTGATGACCTTGTGACTGCTCGATTGGCGAATGCTGTAGAGTCCTCCTAAATTGTCACGCTTCGCTGTCTATCCTGACTCCATCCGAATTCGTTTTCATTTGTATACATTTCTCCCCTCCGAAACCATTGCCTGGGTGCGCCCCTGGTGACTGTCGTGACATCACATGAATGCTGAGACGTCACGTGGTGGTAAGGGGATCCGAGCGCGGCTGCACCAATCCAGTCGTACATCAGACGCGTTCTCACGATGTCGAGACGACATCTGCTGGTAGGTTAAGCAAGCACTGCCGCTGTGCCACCGCTGGCCGCATCACAACCACATTACTGGTCACAACACGGCCACGTCACTGGCTACGCCACGACAAGACCACCAGCCACATCACCCACCACATCACGGCCACGTCACTGGCCACATCACAATCACATTACTGGTCACATCACGGCCACGTCACTGGCTACATCACAACCACATTACTGGTCACAACACGGCCACGTCACTGGCTACGCCACGACAAGACCACCAGCCACATCACCCACCACATCACGGCCACGTCACTGGCCACATCACAATCACATTACTGGCCACATCACGGCCACGTCACTGGCTACGCCACGACTAGACCACCAGCCAGATCACCCACCATATCACCGGTCACGTCACTGGTCACAGCACGGCCACGTCACTGGCTACGCCACGACTAGACCACCAGCCACATCACCCACCACATCACCGGCTACATCAAGGCCGTACTATCGGCCACAATATCGCCACACCGAGGTAGCATCACGTGCTGGATCACCAGCCGCATCACGCACCACATCACCGACCGCATCATTAAATACATCACAATTACATCACGGATATATTACGGTTCCATTGAGGCTATATTCCACCATCGACCACATCACAACCACATCAGAGCAACATCACCGACCATTTCACTACCCGGGAGTGAATCCACTGCCTCGCGACCGAAGGAAAAACAACTCTCGAATCCAAGTTTGGTGTGCAGCTTCTCATCGGCTGCCACACGCCACTCCCACATCCAAGACCATTCGCTTCAGTTACGGAAACACTAGTTGCTTCAGATCCAAGAACTGTCGTCACCCACATCAAAGCAAAGGGTGTAGGCGGCTACAGCCCGATGGGTGACCGCGGCTACAGCCCGATGCTCAGCTGCCAGGCCACCTCTATATTGGGCCACTATTCGCCCTGCCAGCTGCCAGCTGGCAGCTGCCGCCCTGCCACCTGCCAGCTCTCAGCTGCCAGACCACCTCTATATTGGGCCACTATTCGCCCTGCCAGCTGCCACCTGCCAGCTGCCAGCTCTCAGCTGCCAGGCCACCTCTATATTGGGCCACTATTCGCCCTGCCAGCTGCCAGCTGGCAGCTGCCGCCCTGCCACCTGCCAGTTGCCAGCTCTCAGCTGCCAGGCCACCTCTATATTGGGCCACTATTCGCCCTGCCAGCCACCGACATCTTCATATGCAGTAGCACATCAGCGGCAGGCAGACGCCAACACAGTCGCCAATCTGGACAAGGCTGCCGGCGCCAGACAATCGCACCGCCCACAGTCACACAATGGCACACCATCTTCGCTACCTTCTCCCCAGAGTAATTTCCAATCATTTTTATTGTATTATATCCTCATACGTAATCATTTCCATGTTGTTTTTGCATATGCGCGCCGCTGAACGCGCTGTCTCCGCACAAACGGATAGCTGGGAGTAGCCGGCCGACGCAAGCCTCTGTGACGTCATAGCCTGGACGAGGTCATAGGGGGACGGAATACGAACTCGGTGGGTGAAAGGAGTGGCATCCAGATGGCAAAGATCAGGAATTTGTTTTCTTCTCAGATCGCATTCCTTCGCAGGCGTCCTGCCGCTGCTCCTCCACGACGCTGTGTGGGTACTGGCTACCTGACCTGCCTGCCGGCGTGCCAGCCACACAATGTGAACTACCTCACAGGTCACAGCAACCTCATCAAATGTTGGCTGGAAATGAGCTTTGCAGAAGTCAGAAGTGCAGAAATCCATTTGCTTACGACATCCGAGATGTAAGGACAAGCTTGCCGTAAAGCAACATTGTGGGATAAGAAGAAGTCAAACTGTCCTTTCAAGCATACCTCCGGCAAGCATGCAAACAACATGACAGCTGGCAAAAACGCAACCCTTAAAATAACCAAGCGACCGGGATGCACTAACGTTCGGCAGACCAGCAGACCAACAGACCAGACCGACCAGACCGACAGACCAGCAGACCAGACAGCACACCAACAGGCGCCAATGACACGCTTCAGGGAAGAGTAATCTGATCCCAGGCCCAGTCCACGTGCCACGCCTGTGAACAGTGAGATTTCGCTGACGAGAATTTATTCATACGAACCAACTATCTCCGCCAAATTGCATGCAGACAAAGCGGGAGTAATAAAGCAGATAAAGGGGGCAGTGCGTCTCTGGTGGCTGGCGTTAATTTAAAATCCTTTCAGCGCAGATGGGTGGGAGGCAGATTGACCTACCTGGGGCGTGCCTGCCAGCTTCGCCCCGGCAAATGACATGGCCGCTAAGCGTGTTGGCAGATGGTAACGCGGCCGTTCAGCCGAGCTTCGACCCGAACACAAAGGCCATGAGCGCGGCCATCACCGGCCGAACAAAACGGTGCGACCACCGGGCCGCCGTTCGGTATGCTGTGCGTCTCTGCCGTCTGGCAGCCCATCACCGGGCCGCCGTAAACCTGAACCGAACGGCCACCGAGGCAAACCCGTCTCGTCCCCACCTCGTCTGCCGCTCGTCCGCTACATCGTCTGCCGCTCGGCCCCCACCTCGCCCGCCGCTCGGCCCCCACCTCGCCCCCCCCACCCCCCCACCTCGCCCGCCGCTCGGCCCCCACCTCGCCCGCTGCTCGGCCCCACCTCGTCTGCCGCTCGGCCCTCACCTCGCCCGCCGCTCGGCCCCCACCTCCCCCACCCCCACCTCGCCGCCGCTCGGCCCTCACCTCCGCTGCTCGGCCCACCTTCTGCCGTCCCACCTGCGCCGCGGCCCACCTCCCCCACCCACCTCGCCGCGCTCGGCCCTACCTCGCCCGCTGCTCGGCCCACCTCGTCTGCCGCTCGGCCCTACCTCGCCCGTGCTGGCCCCACCTCGTCTGCCGCTCGGCCCCACCTCGCCCGCCGCTCGGCCCCACCTCGCCCCCCACCCCCACCTCGGCCGCCGCTCGCCTCACCTCGGCCGCCGCTCCCCCACCTCGCCCGCTGCTCGGCCCCACCTCGTCTGCCGCTCGGCCCACCTCGCCCGCCGCTCGGCCCCACCTCGGCCGCCGCTCGGCCCTCACCTCGGCCGCCGCTCGGCCCTCACCTCGCCCGCTGCTCGGACCCCACCTCGGCCGCCGCTCCGCCAGCCAGTATCAGCACCACCGTGGCCGCCGTGTTTTCTGTGACAACACGGCGCTGCTACGCTCCCACGATACAATAGAGGTGTCTAATGAATGGCGACGCCACTAGATTGCAACGTGGCCGCCCCACCTCCCCAGTCGGTAGCGTTCCGTCCTCACATCACATGCTGGCAGCATTCCGTCCCCACATCACACGCTGGTAACATTCCGTCCCCACATCACACGCTGGTAACATTCCGTCCCCACATCACACGCTGGTAACATTCCATCCCCACATCACACGCTGGTAACATTCCGTCCCCACATCACACGCTGGTAACATTCCGTCCACACATCACACGCTGGTAACATTCCGTCCCCACATCACACGCTGGTAACATTCCGTCCCCACATCACACGCTGGTAACATTCCGTCCACACATCACACGCTGGTAACATTCCATCCCCACATCACAAGCTGGTAGAATTCCGTCTCCACATCACAAGCCGGTGACACTCCTTCCCCATATCGCGGGCCGATAACATTCTGTCTCCATCGCACGCCGATAACATTCTGTCTCCATCGCACGCCGATAACATTCTGTCTCCACACGAAGAAGCTCCTAACGTTCCCGCTTCATATCGCGGCCCGGTAACATTCTGTCTCCATCGCACGCCGATAACATTCTGTCTCCACACGAAGAAGCTCCTAACGTTCCCGCTTCATATCGCGGCCCGGTAACATTCTGTCTCCATCGCACGCCGATAACATTCTGTCTCCACACGAAGAAGCTCCTAACGTTCCCGCTTCATATCGCGGGCCGATAACATTCTGTCTCCATCGCACGCCGATAACATTCTGTCTCCACACGAAGAAGCTCCTAACGTTCCGCTTCATATCGCGGGCCGATAACATTCTGTCTCCATCGCACGCCGATAACATTCTGTCTCCACACGAAGAAGCTCCTAACGTTCCCGCTTCATATCGCGGGCCGATAACATTCTGTCTCCATCGCACGCCGATAACATTCTGTCTCCACACGAAGAAGCTCCTAACGTTCCCGCTTCATATCGCGGGCCGATAACATTCTGTCTCCATCGCACGCCGATAACATTCTGTCTCCACACGAAGAAGCTCTAACGTTCCCGCTTCATATCGCGGGCCGATAACATTCTGTCTCCATCGCACGCCGATAACATTCTGTCTCCACACGAAGAAGCTCCTAACGTTCCCGCTTCATATCGCGGGCCGATAACATTCTGTCTCCATCGCACGCCGATAACATTCTGTCTCCACACGAAGAAGCTCCTAACGTTCCCGCTTCATATCGCGGGCCGATAACATTCTGTCTCCATCGCACGCCGATAACATTCTGTCTCCACACGAAGAAGCTCCTAACGTTCCCGCTTCATATCGCGGGCCGATAACATTCTGTCTCCATCGCACGCCGATAACATTCTGTCTCCACACGAAGAAGCTCCTAACGTCCGCTTCATATCGCGGGCCGATAACATTCTGTCTCCATCGCACGCCGATAACATTCTGTCTCCACACGAAGAAGCTCCTAACGTTCCCGATAACATTCTGTCTCCATCGCACGCCGATAACATTCTGTCTCCACACGAAGAAGTCTAACGTTCCCGCTTCTATCGCGGCCCGGTAACATTCTGTCTCCATCGCACGCCGATAACATTCTGTCTCCACACGAAGAAGCTCCTAACGTTCCCGCTTCATATCGCGGGCCGATAACATTCTGTCTCCACACGAAGAAGCTCCTAACGTTCCCGCTTCATATCGCGGGCCGGTAACATCCACGCTTTTCGTCATTTTCCTCCAACAAAATTCTCCATCACCCCAGGCGTCGGTAAAGTTCCAGCCAACGGCTGAACGCCAGTGGCTAGAGTACAGGTGCGGTCAAACTAAGTGTTAAGATCAGGCAGACTGAGGCGAGTTTAATTTTTTTTTTAAGTAACGGTCACTGACGCAAAATAACATTCCCAACATGGAAATACGCAGTGACGTATTTCTGGTCTGATTCGCAGCCGACGGAATTTTTTTTAAAAGCACGACGGGGTTTTCCAGACGAAAAAATACAACAGAATGAATGACGTCATACTCAGAAACTAACTTGCTACGTATGTGGAAGTTCATCTATCCTTATAATCATTTATATATATCATATTATCATTATAATAACACACTTTTTACATGCCTTCCGTCGCCGTATATCCACTATTACTTGCTATACTTTGAGCAGATAAAGATTCATGTGATGGTTTATTTTATTTGCAATAAATGCGATTGCGCCAGAAGTTGCCGCTATTTTTCCTTCTGCCAAGGGCCATGTCGTCAGGTAGATTGAGTCGTTCAGTCATGTTGATAGCCGTGAGTTCGGTCATCCATTTCGTGATACAGAAAGTAGTTAGACTCAGGGAACAAGAAAAAAGAGCTTTTTACATGCATGAAAATCACACTGGTGTAGACATTGTTGATTCTGCGGTGACCATCGGTTTTACAGCATCCAACATCCGTGCATGTAGGTTTTAGCATTTATCCCATGGGAAGATTGGAGTTAAGTTGCACTAGCTTATTGCAGAATGGCATGGCCATTTCAAAGAAAAACTGCTCTGACCTTCATACCGAATTCCAGGTCCATCCTAGTCCATTGCAAGATATAAAACAATGGTGCCATTGAAGGTAGGAGTGCATTTTATTGTGATTGATTTCAACTTTCTCATGTATGGCAGTTTTTTTATGCAATTGCAATGACAAAGAATGTTTGGTTTCACCTCCAGAACCCTAAAACATTGATAATCCATCTTGAAATTGGCAGTTTGCAACCCGTCTTTGTAATTGATTACCCAAAGTTCAAGTAGCAACCTGAATGTAACCCATCTCAAATTTGGATGTCTCCTATCTTTCATATTACAGTTGTCCATATCTCTATATACCACAGGATTGCTTAATCTTGCCAGATTAGGTTAGGTTAGGTTAGACTACGTTGGATTACATATAGCTTTTAAGTGAGGTCACGTATATGTTTCATATGATCCAACATCCTTAATAAGTATTTATGCCACTCAACATCTACCTAGATGTAAGTTTTATGCGATCATGCCAGGTTAGGATATATGCAATCCAACATTAAATATGTTGGATTACATATAGGCTTTACATGAGGTTATATATATATATATATATTATATATATATATATATATATATATATATATATATATATATATATATATAGGCTTTACGTGATCAAACATTTGTTGGTACAGGCTCTATGCCACTCAGCATGGATGTAAGTGTAAGTTATATACCATCCTACCATGTTAGATTAGGTTAGTCAGGGCTAGGCTAGCATAAGATGGAGTTACGTATAGGTTTTACATGATCAAACATCAAAAGATGGAGGTTGCATGCCACTCAGCATCCATATATATATATATATATATATATATATATATATATATATATGTTGTATGCCATCCTGCCAGGTTAGGTTAAGTTAGCATAGATTAGGTTAGGTTACATCACATTATGTTGGGCTACATATAGACATACCGCGCTATGCTTACCATTCTCGCCGCATCTGGAATTCATGAAACAAAAAAGCCGTCCGATGTGTTGAATATGCGGCTTTTTTCCTCACGGAAAATTTTTTGGCGATAGGCTTTATGATAAAGCCCGATGGAGTAGAATGGGAAAAAGCCGTCAGCGGCGGGAATTTTTATGGAACTCGCCTCAGGTCGTACTACCCTAAAGGCGCCGCCGTCTGTAAAATTCCTCATGAGTGTTGTATCATAAAATCGATTGGTGGGAGATGCGTGTATTAGCTGTGAAGATTCCCGGGACTGAGAAGAGATGGGGAAACTCCATGTTGTACCATGTCGGATACTTCAGACAGGGGAAGACAAATCCACCGTTGAGGCAACAGTGGCCCGCCCAAACGTGAATGGAGCGATACCGCTGGATGCTATCCCACAGGGGCTAAGGTTGCATCAGTCAGATATGGATGGATTACACCCATGGTGAACATATCTGAAACATGCTCATGAATGATAGTCAAGTTTGCTGATGCTATTTTACAACATCAGCTTTTTTTGTTAACTCTCGCCAGTGTGTGTCGGGAGGGGGGGGTGATGCACCTCTCTCTAAGGTTTTTGGTGGGATAGCCTTCGAACTGCACTTTGAGCGCCCTCTGGAGCATCTTTTTCGGAACTTTGAATGGTTTTTGTTAGGTCATTTTAGATCACAGAGCTATGCCGTCATACACGGGAACACATCCTACCATTTTTGAACGAAATCGCGGATTATTGCAGCTTCACATGAAACTGTGACCTAAAGCGGCACATTTTGTGCGGCTTGGGCTAACAGATGACTTCGTTGATATCCTAGCATTGTCCCTGCACCATTCATGTTCATGCAACATGAATGCATTCATTGATCATGTTCATGCATTCATTCATGTTCATGCAAGGTCATTTACCTGTATTGACCTCGAATTACCTTTTTAGCTTGGTACGATACTAGGATTATTTATGTACTGAATCTGATTTTGCCGTCCATCTCTACCCTGGGCGGGTGGAAGCGGTGGCTATAACCAGCATTCTATCAAGTTTTCAAATGCGTGGTCGGCCTTGGTCTGACCTGACCTGGCTTCGTGTCACGAGGACCAATAAAACAGGCCGAAATTGATGGGGTGATTGTACTTCCTTTCATCCCTTTAACCAAGAGAAGTCAGCTGATGCGTGCCTTTGTCGCAATCAGGCACAAGTCTAAGGGCAGTCGATTTTACAATAGCAAGTAGCTTCGGCATGTCGCCACGTTGACAAGTATGCCAGTAAAGAAATTCCACCAAAACACAGTTCGTCTAACCAGTCTGCCCAGCAGCATTGCTGGCGTTGCATGACTGACCACTGGAGGCGCTGTGTGCCGCAGCCCAGCATCACAGTGTTCCAGCTCGACCTCAGCTCACGTCTCCAACATCGCCGTCCACCAACCGGGCCGCACGGACTCGAGCCGCACCGGCTTCGACGGTGACGAACGATGCCCACTTTGCATCGAGCGCCAACAAAGGCCTGCCGTGTCGGTACGCAGCGGCTGAATACGCCGCCAACAACCAGCCACACAATACCTGCCATCAATTCTGCGTATTCTCCACCACCGGTCATTAACACTAGCCTGCCAGCAGCGGCACTCGCTGTCAGCCAGCAGCGGCACTCGCTGTCAGCCAGCAGCGGCCTTCATTGTCCGCCAGTAGCGGCCTCCATTGTCAGCCAGTAGCGGCCTCCATAGTCAGCCAATGGTGGCCTCCATTGTCAGCAAGTAGCGGCCTCCATAGTCAGCCAATAGTGGCCTCCATTGTCAGCCAATAGTGGCCTCCATTGTCAGCAAGTAGCGGCCTCCATTGTCAGCCAGTAGCGGTCTCCATTGTCAGCCAATGGTGGCCTCCAATGTCCGCCAGCAACGGCCTCCATTGTCAGCCAGTAGCGGCCATCACTGTCCGCCAGTAGCGGTCTCCATTGTCAGCCAATGGTGACCTCCATTGTCAGCCAGTAGCGGTCTCCATTGTCAGCCAGTAGCGGTCTCCATTGTCAGCCAGTAGCGGCCTCCATTGTCAGCCAATGGTGGCCTCCATTGGCAGCCAGCAGCGGCCTCCATTACCAGCCAATGGTGGCCTCCATTGTCAGCCAGTAGCGGCCTCCATTGTCAGCCAGTAGCGGCCTCCATTGTCCGCCAGCAGCGGCCTCCATTGTCAGCCAGTAGCGGCCTCCATTGTCCGCCAGCAGCGACCCTCAATATCAGCCAGCAGCGGCCTCCATTTTCAGCCAGCAGCGGCCTTCATTGTCCGCCAGCAGCGGCCTTCATTGTCCGCCAGCAGCGACCCTCAATATCAGCCAGCAGCGGCCTCCATTTTCAGCCAGCAGCGGCCTTCATTGTCCGCCAGCAGCGGCCTTCATTGTCCGCCAGCAGCGGCCTCCATTGTCAGCCAGTAGCGGCCTCCATTGTCAGCCAATGGTGGCCTCCATTGTCCGCCAGCAGCGGCCTCCATTACCAGCCAATGGTGGCCTCCATTTTCAGCCAGCAGCGGCCTTCATTGTCCGCCAGCAGCGGCCTTCATTGTCCGCCAGCAGCGACCCTCAATATCAGCCAGCAGCGGCCTCCATTGTCCGCCAGCAGCGGCCTCCATTGTCAGCCAGCAGCGACCCTCAATATCAGCCAGCAGCGGCCTTCATTGTCCGCCAGCAGCGGCCTTCATTGTCCGCCAGCAGCGGCCTTCATTGTCCGCCAGCAGTGACACTCGCTGTCCGCCAGCAGCGGCCTTCATTGTCCGCCAGCAGCGGCCACCACTGTCCACCAGCAGCGGCCTCCATTGTCCGCCAGCAGCGACCCTCAATATCAGCCAGCAGCGGCCTCCATTTTCAGCCAGCAGCGGCCTTCATTGTCCGCCAGCAGCGGCCACCACTGTCCACCAGCAGCTGCCTCCGTTGACCACCAGCAACGACTCCCGTTGCCCAACAGCAGCGGTCTCAATTGCCCCTGGAGTGATCTGCACTGTACGCCAGCATCAGTCCTCATTTTCCGTCAACAGCACTCAGACAAATGCTCCTCGTACAAGCGCTTGCTCCTGAACCAGGTCTAATAAGCTCTGGTGCCAGCTGGGATCTCCAATGCCAGCTGCAGTGTCAGTGCCAGTGTCAGCTCCAGTGCCAGTGGGAGCTTCATTGTTGGTGTCTGTACCTGCCAGCGCTAGCTCCCATGTGAGATTCATCCCCAGCTCCATCCCTAATCCAGTTCCAGATCCAGTGCCAAATATGCCTCTCGAATGACAATCACGGCAGCAGCGGCCGGCCCAGCTGCGGCAGACGGACACACGGCTCGCCGTCACGTAGCGTTCTCTGGTGGTCGGGCCAGCCGCCGCTCACCATGTCCCTCGCCACTCGCCATGTCGGCGGCGGTGGATGTTGGAAGCCGACAGCGGCCCTACCACTAACGACCACAGCTGCGCTATCGTCCGCCAAAAAGACCTTTTTGTTCGGTCATGATTGATTTCCACACGTTATATGCAAAACTTGCGCTTGATAATGACAGCGGGATGCTGCAGATTGAGAAATGGTCCCGACTCGCGCACCATTTGGTGCACATTTAGCGCCGATGAAAGCCAGTTGCTTAGGTAATGGGCCGGGTAGCTGCACGCCTCGTCACAGCCGACTCTGTGAACACCGGATATTGGTCTGAACCTCACCGACCTCATGCTCTTCAACAGGTCAAGGCCAAAACTTTGGTTTGGACCTCACCAGCCTCATGTTCTCCGACAGGTCACGGCCAGACCTTGGTCTGAACCTCACCGACCTCGTACTCTTCAACACGTCAAGACCAGAGCTTGGTCTGAACCTCACCGACCTCGTGCTCTCCAACAGGTCACGGCAAGAGCTTTGATCTGAACCTCACTGACCTTATGTTCTCCAACTGGTCACGGTCAGTCCTTGGTCTGAACCTGACCGACCTCGTGCTCTCCAACAGACCATGGTCAGAACCTTGGTCTGGACCTCACCGATTTCGTGCACTCCAGCAGTTGATGGGCAGAGCCTTGGTTTGAACCACATCAACTTCGTGCACACCAACAGGTCACAGTCGGACCTTTGGTCTGAAGCTCACTGACGTGCACCCAGATAGGTCACAGTCGGATCTTTGGTCTGAAGCTCACTGACGTGCACCCAGATAGGTCACAGTCGAAGCATACGGTGAGACGAAACGTCAGTCTTTCCTAAAACTTATAGCGTTGTAGTTAACTGTTGTCGACGACCGCTATGTTTTCTGCTAGTTGGTGAGGTTCGTCGGATCCCGATGCCGTTAAAAACATCCCAAGACATAAGCTTCCCAGCCCCTGGTTGGCCCTGTTCCGCTCTCTCACCAACCGCAGTGGAAACTAGCCATTAGAAAACGAGTGTTGACAGGCCCTTAGCTCTGTTCCGCTTCCCTTACCGACAGCAGTGGAAACAAACCCATTGAATTAAAATAGTACAATTTGTCCTTCTTTTTGAAATATTATCTCTGCATTTGTGTGTGTGGATACGCGAGAAGAGTAACTGACTATCCAATGGCTGGCCACATCCTTCAGGGCAGGCTTAAGAGAATTAGCGCCAACCTTATGGTTAATAAATACAAAGGGCACCACTTGAAGAGCATCGTAGCTGTGAAGTCACCAATTGAAATTGTCGAAACAAAACCTTCAAAATTCTACTAGTGAGAAGTGCTTGATTTCATACGTAAAGGTTACCCGAATACGTTCCTTCTTTTGACGCAATGTCAAAGACAACCAGCAACGTACCACATTCATGTTTGAAATGGAAGGCTATTGAACTGAAACATGTTGATATTCATATGCTAACCAAGCCTATAGAAAACGTGAAAAACTCAGAGCTTGGAGGACCCTATACATCGGTAAGACAAGTTCCAATATGTCAATATGTCGTCATCTTTGCATATCGCCTTTTGTAGACTGAGTAAGAGGCGCCCTTAACTGGTTCAGCGAAATTATGAGAATATCAGTGTCTATTATCGGACATCTTCGCCTGCAAGTGTCCAGACCTATTATATTTCACCTGGTGCAACCCCGCCGACTATTCTCGTGACCTATCATGTTCGACGTCGGCAAGACCCCGCCCACCATTGTCGTGACCTAGCATGTTCGACGTCGGCAAGACCCCGCCCACCATTGTCGTGACCTATCATGTTCGACGTCGGCAAGACCCCGCCCACCATTGTCGTGACCTATCATGTTCGACGTCGGCAAGACCCCGCCCACCATTGTCGTGACCTAGCATGCATGTCAGAGCGCAACCACGGCAGCCTCAAGGGACGGTCAAATCGATGTGAAACGGGGAGGGGGGCGACCTCGGTGCGCCAAGCAATTTTCAACATAAAAAACTCATGAATGGGACCATAATCCATGGCAGCCGTAGCTACACTACTGCATGCATGCACGGTGACTGTGGCCAGCAGTGCACGACGTGTGTGCTCGGCCACCATTTGCCCGATACCGGCGGACCACTGGTCGAGGCGGGCCGCGCACCTGAGCCGGTCAGCCAATCAGGGCGGCGCTCACCTGCACCAGGTGGGGCCACCACGGCGCTGGCGGTACTATCTCTACCAATGGAGGCACATCCCTGCTGATACTCTCTCTCTGCCAATGGTGGTACGCCTCTGCTGGCATTGTCTCTGACAATGGTGGGTCCCTGCTGGCACTATCTCTGCCAATGGTGGCACGTCCCTACTGGCACTATCTCTGCCAATGGTGGCACGTCCCTGCTGGCACTGTCCCCGCCAATGGTGGCACGTCCCTGCTGGCACTATCTCTGCCAATGGTGGCACGTCCCTACTGGCACTATCTCTGCCAATGGTGGCACGTCCCTGCTGGCACTGTCCCCGCCAATGGTGGTACGTTCCTGCTGGCACTATCTCTGCCAATGGTGGCACGCAGTCGGTGACAATATTCTTGCCATTCTCACTCGTTGCATCTTCGTCTCAATGTACGGTTCTCTCTATCTTTTCTTCCCTTCTTCCATGTATGCAGACTCAGTGGTATCCCTGTATGCATACTCGGTTTTATATCTATTTCTTTCATATTTCCGTTCCCCCCCCTCTCTCTCTCTCTCTCCCACTCCCACTCCCTCTCCCCCTCTCCTCTCTCTCTCTCTCTCTCTCTCTCTCTCTCTCTCTCTCTCTCTCTCTCTCTCTCTTCTTCTCTATCCCTCTCTATCTCTTCCCTCTATCCTTCGTCATGCGATTTTTAGTGAAAGCCGGAACGGCCATTTGTTCAAATGCAATTGTTGCAGAAGGACTCTAGGGTCCTGTTAATAAATAACGCTTCTGACAAGGCCGGTAGTGAGTAATGTCTCTGTGACAATGCCATCGCGGTGATAACGGACCAGTGCAGTCGCTATCCAGTAAACGGCACACGCCACACGGAGCCGGTCAGATTTATTGCACACGGCGGATTTAATTTGGTTATTCAAAAGCCATTGCATTATCAATAAATTACTGCTTTTGACGTAAGACCATTATAAAAGTCCGAAATAGCCATTAAATTTTCAACTCAGGTTGTAATTGAAAGGCAATCATTTTGAATCTCCTGCCAGGGTATATTCCGCTCTCAGGTGACCAGGAATCCAGTTAAATCACTGCACAGAATCCCTCCGAATATGGCGAATTATATTCGCAGTTCTGCGGCGCTACCAGGGATGCCACGACGGCGACATACCCCTCTTGGTCGCGTGTTGTGGTACTGCGACTGTGGTAATTTGGGCTTCTGTACATCGAGCACCTTATCCGGGAGTACTACGGGTCCTCAGTGCATACTGGCATGCTCGCAACTATTCTCCAGACGCTGTAAAGCGCCTGCAAGGGGAGGGTGGCCGCTGATAGCGTCAGAGCCTGGAGCGGTGATACGCGCCAACAGCGGCGCCAGACAATGAAGCGGCAACAGTACCCTCCTACAGCGGCGCCAGACACTGGAGCGGCGACAGTACCCTCCTACAGCGGCGCCAGACAGTGGAGCGACAACAGTACCCTCCTACAGCGGTGCCAGACACTGGAGCGGCGCCAGACAGTGGAGCGGCGACAGTACCCTCCTACAGCGGCGCCAGATTTTGGAACGGTGGGATCACTGGTCCACAGCGGCGTCAGACATTGGAGCGGCGACGGTACAATCCTACAGCGGCGCCAGACCATAGAGCGGCGCCAGTACCCTCCTACAGTGGCGTCAGAAACTGGAGCGGCGACACCGCTGGTCCACAGCGGCGACAGTACCCTCCTACAGCGGCGCCAGACAGTGGAGCGGCGACATTACTCGTCCACGGTGCGGCTCTGTCGCAATCGATGGCACCCATAGCCAGATGTATGGGTGCCGGCGGGTCAGCTCGGCGACCGTCGCAGACAAAGGTGACGCCCAACCAGCTGATTTATCACCACCAACAAGAATGGAAACGTCGCCCACTAACAAGGCGACTCGTGCCGACCTTCTGCGGCGCCGAGGATGGCTGTAGCGCGGCCGTAATCCCGAGTTATCCTCCGTCGCCTCTCAAGCATGGCCATTGTATCCATTGATGGCAGTTTTTCGCCGCGGCACCGGGCTAGCGCCGACACGCTGGCGCCAGCTCGGCTAAACTTAAATCGGCTCGCCGCCCCACAAACTTGGCGAATAAAACAAGATAAGGTGGGGCTGTCACAATAAAACCAGGATCAGGCCAATAATAAAGATTACACGCGCAAATAAATGCAGTCAAATTGAAATGGACACGGAAGCCGGCGGGCGGGCGGAGGCGGCCGTTGTCGGTGGTCGGATTGACGCGGCGACTTGCGGCCGGCCACCAGTGTCAGTCGTCCGTGTCGTGCATGACCGTGGCTGATTCGACCGACGACGAGTCCTCTCGTCGCGGCCGACGCCACTTTCGACCACATGGCTCAGAAATAATTTGTCGATCTACGAACCTCCGGCCGGCATAAATAGCACGCAACATGCTTCAGAGATATTTAGACGAAATACGACGTCGTTGAAGGCCAGGCAGAAAATGAGCTCGATTGCGTGGCGACATTTTCGGAGGCGGCGCGCGGCGGGCGGCGGGCGGCGCGACCGTGCCTGCAGAAGCACGCGCCACTAATGTAGTTGTCGACGCGCAAACGCGCCAAGTTTGCCTGCCGTCGCTGGCGCGCCGGCTGCGCTAATCAAGAGGCGGTAAACTTGCGAACCAGTTGGCCGGCCGGCCGGCTGTGTCGCCGGTCGGCCTCAGGTGACGGCCCCGGAACGGCGCGCCGTTTTTGTCGCCGCCATCGACTGGCCGCGCGCCGCCATCGTCGCGCTGCTCCGATCGGCCGTGAGGCGAAATGGACGGCCGGCGCACGGCCGGGATGGCCAGATGATGGCAATGGATGACAAAGGTAAGGCCGGCGAGGTTTTGTCCCTGATCGGCCATCGCGATACCGGCCATCCGAAATGGCTCGGCGACACGCCGCCGGCGCTCGGCACGAATTGCACCGCCATCGCGCACGGCCGACGCCGAGAAAAACGGCCGGCTCCAGGACGTTTTAATGGGCGGTAACCTAAGCGGCCAGGGCTGCCGGTGCTGGCAGAACGCTAGCTGGCCGTTATCAGCAGAGGCAAGACGAAGCAGCGCACCGCTGTAGAGGTACTGGTCTTTGGAATCCGAAGATCCGTCCAAAAATGCGCACAATCTCAGTATCCGGATGAATGCGGACCGTGAGACAGTAGGATTTCATTAACGCATCACTTGGCATTCGCAACATATTCTTGGATGCACGATTTTAGCCCGAGTTAATTTTATGCAACCTGTGTAATCCATACGAGGGTTTCATGTATTTTTAATGGAGAGCAATGCTTATGACACGAATAAATATTTTTAACGTAAAGTACTGCTCCCCTGAAAAGGAAGAACATTCAGAACTGTGTGTGTGTGTGTGTGTGTTTGAATTTTGCCAGCCTGCCACCGTGTGGTGATATCGGCTGTTTCCGTGTGTTTGGTGGGTGTATTAGCATTGGGAGGTAGGAAGGGGTGAAGAGTATGGTAGAAGGATTAGTCGAGGAGTGGAAGAGGGGGTTGATTTGTTGAGCGGTGCCGGAGTAGATTTGTAGGCGTCTTGAAGCTTGGAGTGGGATGAGTAGAGTTGAGTTGAGCAGAAGTACAGTAGAGCTGGTCGAAGTCCGAAGATGATGTGGTTGCGAAGAGTTGTCAGTCCGGACGGTGCCAAGTTGGGGTATGGGGTGTAGTGGGGGTTTGGGGTTGGGTCGTCGCCATAGTTGATTTACATTGCAAGAACCACATTCAGTCTTTGGGTGTTGTTGTTTTTTTTGGTTTTTTTCTCATCAGTATCATGTTTTCCTGTTCGTTTTTGGGTATTTTGTTCATTTTTTTTCTCTCTCTTTTGTAACATCTTTTTTTTCTTTTTTCTTTCACAGTTGTTCGAGTATGCGTGTGATAGAGAGAAAGTGGAAGACATGTTCGTGTAGTGCTGGATGTTCGTCGTTGAGAAAAGTAGTGAGGTTTAGTGGGATGTTGCGTGTGGCGCAGTAGTTGTTGATATGTTGTCTTTCGTGGTTGTATTTGGTGCAGTAGATGAGTATGTGTTTGGTGGTGAGTGTTCGTTGGCATGTTGTGCATTGTGGTCGTGGGCGTTGTATTAAGAGGTAGGAGTGTGTAAGTGCTGTGTGTCCGAGGCGTAGTCGTGTTAGTGTGCGTTCCTTAAGTCTGGTGCGTTGGTTGATGGTGTGCCAAGGTTCGTGTTTGGGGTGTATTTCATGAAGTTGCGTTAGTGCTGTGTCCCATGTTTGTTGGATGTGTTTGTTAAGTGCCTGTTGTATTGTGGGATAGTAGTCAGATTGTGAGAGTGGGCATGGTATGGTTTGTGGTAGTGTTGTGGCTATGTTTGCTTCAGTGTCTGCGTGTTCGTTGCCGTGTATGTTTGTGTGACTTGGGATCCATAGGAGAAGTTTGTCGTGCGTTGAGTTTTTGGTGTATGTTGAGTATTTTCGGGATGAGGGGGTGTTTGTGTTTGGTGTATGGTGTGATGCTTTGTAATGCTGATTTGGCGTCAATGGCTATGATGCTGTGTTCAATTTTGGTGTTATAAATGGTGGAGTAAGCCGAAAAGATTGCGTATAATTCTGCTGTGTAGGTTGATGCTGTGTCGTGCAGACGGGCACGAAGGATAACCCGCGGCGGTGCTGCATTGGGGTACAGCACTGCCGCTGTGCCCGTCTGCTGTGTATGTGATTCCGAACCGTCTGTGTATATGATGTTGTAATTTGCGTGTTGTGCTGTGAATTGGAAGAAGAGTTGGTGTATTTCTGCTTCGGTGTATGTGTGTTTTGGGTGGTCTATGAGGAAGTGTGTTGTGGGTGTTTCGTGTTTCCACCAGGTTGTGGGTGTTGGTAATGGTTTGGCAGTGGGTAGTGTAATGTGTAGTCTGTTTGTGTGTTGGTGGATGCGGCAGCCTATTGTAGTTTTGAGTCGTGATGTTGTCATGAGTTGGTGTACACGTGTGGTGCGAAGTTTTAGGGCCTGTGTACATGGGTGTTGTGGTATGAGTTGCGTTTTGTAGTGGTATCTTAATAGTGCTTGTGTGCGTCTGTGCTGTAATTCTGGTATGTGGTTGTATATATGTAGTGCGATGTATGGTGAGGTGATATAGGCTCCTGTGGCTATTTTTAAGCATTGGTGTTGTAGGCTGTCTAGAATTTTGAGGTTTGATTTAGCAGCGTGTTCGTAGAGTGGGGCTCCGTATTCCAAAATTGGCCGAATAAGTGATTTGTAGAGGGTTAGAAGTGTGTTTCGATCGGATTCCCAGTTTGTGCCAGAAAGTGCTCGTAGTATGTTAATTCTTTTGGATGCGCGTTTTTGAATGTCCAGAATGTGTGGCCGAAAGGTAAGATGCGGATCTAATGTGATGCCTAAAAATTTTGCTTGGGTAACGATGGGAATAGGTGTTTTTTTTTTCTATTTTTAGTGGTTGTGCATCTGTGTGTTGGTGGTAGCCGAAAATCATGCATTTTGATTTGTGTGGTGCGATGTGTAGATTTAGTACTGCGAGTTTGTTGTGTAATTCTGTTAGTGAGTTTTGTAGTAGAGTTAGTGCGTGATTTGGTGTTGCTTGCGATGTCCAAAGTACAATGTCGTCTGCATAGATTGCAATTTTGGCCGAAAAGTTGTCGGTGAGGACTGAATTTAAGCCTAAAATAAAGAAAAGGGGACTGAGAACCGAGCCTTGCATTAGGCCGGTTGTAGGGAATTTAGTTTCTGAGGTGTGTTGTCCGATTTTGACTTGGAAGGAGCGGTTTAATAGATAGAAATGGAGGTAGTGTATGAGTCTGCCCCGTATGTCTATGTTGTGTAAGTGTTCTAGGAGTGCTGTGATGTTGATAGTGTCATAGGCTTGCTTGAGATCCAGGAAGACGGCGACGGTGGAAAGTTTCTTGGCCGCCGCTTCCTGGATGTGGGTGGTGAGATAGGTGAGGTTGTCTAGACATGAGCGGTTAGGAAGAAAGCCTGATTGTATAGGAGAGATTAGTTTTTGTGTTTGAATAATATAAAGAAGGCGTTTTTTGACTAGGCGTTCGAAGAGTTTGTGAAAGCAGCTGGTTAGTACGATAGGACGGTAAGAGTCGCATAGAGTTGAGTCAGTGTTTGGTTTAGGGATAGGAATGAGAAGAGCGTGTAACCAAGATTGTGGATATGTATGTGTTGTCCATGCGGTGTTGTAGGTGTCGAGTAATGCGTGTAATGCTTGTAGTGGTAGATGTTTGAAGAATGAGTAGTGTATGTTGTCTGGTCCCACGCTTGTGTTTCCTGTTTGTGCGATTGCTATTTGTAATTCTGTGAGTGTAAACCTAGTGTTGTAAAGATTTGGACGTGTGTGTCTGATTGGGGATGGGGGTGTCGTGGGAGTGTGCATGACCTAATGTGATAGTTGTCTGCGAAAATGTTTGCTATTGTTTGTGGGTCTGTGATGGTGATGTTGTTGTGTATAAGTGTGATGGCTTTAGCTGGGGGTCTTTGTCGGTGTTGAAATGTTTTGAAGAGTGTCCAAATTTTGCCGAGAGGTGTGAATCTATTAAATTGTGTGCAAAATTTATTCCAGGAGGTCTTTTTGGCTTGTCGGATGGTGCGTTTGCATAGTGCTCTGTTTTGTTTCTATGCTGTGAGTGTTTCCGGTGTGTGGTGTCGTTCGTATCTGTGTCGTGCATGGTTCCTCGCGCGGATCGCCCGGTGGCACTCATCGTTCCACCAGGGAGCCGCGCGAGGTTTGTGTTGGTGTCGTGGTTTTGTTTGTGGTATGTGTTGGAGTGCGGTGGTGAGTAGCATGTCTGCGTATTGTCCTGGTGTGTATTGTGGATTATATGATGTCTGTGCTGCTAAGGATCACTCAGAACTGCATTAACTTCTCTGGGAAAAAGTATTGGTGCCAAAATTGATGGTGCAACGGAAGTTGAGAAGTCACATTCAAATACAGTCGGTAGGATGGGTGAAGAATCAATTATTGCAGGCACTGCCGCTGTGACACATTCTTAGCTGCGGTGACGAAAATATTCAGATTTAAACTGCTTCGCCTGTTTCGTGATAACAATAGCCTGCTGGGAAACACCGCCTGATAACAATAGCCTGCTGGGAAACACCGCCTACTGGGAAACCCCCCAAAAAAAAAACCTCTTGGGAAACACCGCCTGATAACAATAGCCTACTGGGAAACACCGCCTGATAACAATAGCCTGCTGGGAAACACCGCCTGATAACAATAGCCTACTGGGAAACACCGCCTGATAACAATAGCCTGCTGGGAAACACCGCCTGATAACAATAGCCTACTGGGAAACACCGCCTGATAACAATAGCCTACTGGGAAACACGCCTGATAAAATAAAGCTGGGAAACACCGCCTGATAACAATAGCCTACTGGGAAACACCGCCTGATAACAATAGCCTACTGGGAAACACCGCCTGATAACAATAGCCTACTGGGAAACACCGCCTGATAACAATAGCCTACTGGGAAACACCGCCTGATAACAATAGCCTACTGGGAAACACCGCCTGATAACAATAGCCTACTGGGAAACACCGCCTGATAACAATAGCCTACTGGGAAACACCGCCTGATAACAATAGCCTACTGGGAAACACCGCCTGATAACAATAGCCTACTGGGAAACACCGCCGGAGCCACTTGCAGCAGCAGTTTAGCCCACTGATCTTCCAACCTGTGGGTGTGGCAGCAGGCAGACGTGGCCGCCTGGACGGATTCAGTGATGGGGCGACTGGGCAAGTACCTCCCCTGAAGATCTGAGGTAGTCCATCACTGCTGAGGAGCATCAGCTGATTATGGCATTCTCCATCCATGTATGCAGGCATGCTACAGGGGAATAGGCATATGTAGGTATATGGGCATACAGCGAATAGGCATATTCCTACACATGCATCACAGGAGTGGGACACGGAGACTGGGGCTTCTCCGCTGTTGCGTGACATGGCATGATACGTAACAAATGGAAGAAATCACCTTCTGAAGCATACGAACATCTCAGGAAAGAAACGCTACATTGGCCTATGGTTTCTACGATATTCGGCCGAACCTTCCGTTTGCATCCTACATCTGAGCTGCTCAGCATGGCTTGGGATAAGAGTGTTGTGTTATGAAGACAATTGAATGAGCATGTCAAGTCGTTTTAAGAAAAAAAATTGAACCTATATATATATATATATATAGATATAGGGAGGTCATATCTGTGCTGTTGGAGGACAACATACGTTGAAGTGGGTTGGGGATGGGGGTGTGCCCTATCTGGAATTATACACGGACGCTGGAAGAAGCCACGGCCACCAATGTTTTTGTCCTAATGTAGCTCCTGAGTGCATTACTGGGCAAACATGACCCCAAATTTGACTTGACTTCATCTTCTTTGCAGAAGACCAATTCTGAATGACCAGCCCATAGCCTGTGACAAAAGCCGGACAAAAACCTTCGATAGGAAATCGCTGCGGTGGCAATATAAAGGATCTGCGATCAGGTTACCATCAGGAGACTTGTCAACTAGGGGAGACACGCGACCTGTAATCTTCACATTCAAGAGGACGGGCGACGAGGTGCACTGCCATCAATGAGAGGTACATAAAATGTCTACAGATTGGAGCATAGCCTACCTATTGTGCCCATTCTGTACCCACCCACCCATACCTTTGTACCCACCTACTTCTTGTATCATGTATGCTGACGAGCGCGCCTGCACGTCAATGGTGTATCTATTCTGCGGCACCCACTTGCTTACCCATTCAAAGCCAATTTCCCCCGGTTTCAGTTTCATTCCTTTCGCACGGCACCTCGTATTCCGGAGACAGATGGCTACCCCTGGAATAGGGGTTCGACAGGCAAAGTAACTCACCCTCCGCAACAATAGGGGCACGTGGCGCCAGCGCTAATTTTTCTAGCGTTGAACTGGGAGTCATCATTAGAATGGGTCTTAATTGAATAACATCCCGAGCGTTCTCTATGCTAATCTAATTTGGCACCATTCGTAAAGATTAGTCGTGCTGGGTGACAGGGTTTTTCATTAAACGCGAAGGTGGCAGCCCGCTCTCCGGTAAAAGCGCCCAAATTAAGCTCAGTACCTAGCTGTCGTCCGATGCACACCATCGCAGTGTGCGTGTGTGTGTGAGAGGGGGGGGGGGGGAGGGGAGGGGAGGGGAGGGGAAACGAGCAGGGACCCCGCCACAGGTGAGGAGACAGAGTGGTCACGCCTTCCCAACATTTCCGGTACTTCACATTACGCCGATGGGTGTTGTATGGAAATGACGAACCCCCAAAAACACGATGTTCACTCCCCAGGGTTTCAGGTCGTGTCGGAGCACATGCATGAGCGCAGGGGTGGTGCTTCATATGACATGGTGGGAAGGGGGCTGAGTCACAAATATTTCATTATCCTAGCCATTGGGCCTATTGGCATACCCAAGATCAAATGAAGTCTTAAGTAGGGTCTTAACTGCTCATGCAACTTATGATTTTCGCGAACCTCCACCTCGGGATGCGGGGAGGGGGCAAAGGTCGATCGTTTAATATTTTGACTGTTGACTGGGTGAGGGGAAGACAGCATGCAGTTATCAATTTTTCATTGCATTTTATCCACTTTGAAATAAATGTGGTTCACATTGCAGTGGCAATTTTAGCATCGGTGATGGAGCGGGAGGGAGGGGTTAGCTGGTTCATTGTGGCTGTGAACTGTGGCAAGCATCCTAAAACAGGTTTTTGGTTGGATGTAGATACCAGCACGGATGTTGACTTCTGATACTTATTTGGGGGACACAATCTATACAGGTAATGGGTGAAACCAAATGGATTAAGGGAGCAGATTCCATAGGGTCCCATGCTAAAAGTTGAAGCTCTTTGGGGAAGAGCTAACATTGAGGGGGAACTTCCCCCTCAAAAGTATCTAAAGCAACACCCTTGGATACCAGTGCATCGATCTTGGTAGGGTAGATTATTGCAATGTATTCATTTTAATGCTGGGATCTTTGCTCCTATTTTGTTAATGTTTTTAGGAGGCATCGGAGGTGGCTTGTCACA
>JAOTOM010004145.1:212500-229860 GCA_034440615.1 Ashinkailepas kermadecensis
CGATGGCCGTCGGCAGACGTTAACCTTATGACACGGCGAACGCTGCCCATTTGCTGCCATCTCCAAGGAGGATCGACCGACGGAGAGGTTTATCGGAGGTCATACCTGAACACAAAAGAGTGACATTAAAAGCATACGAGCTGAACTCTCCGGCTGATGGCATCTCATTTTCGGATTCGGTCGAAGAAAAGCCTGCCGGAGGTCGTGCTTTAATCAAGGATTTTCCACAATGAGAATATATGCACCGCTGACCACTGAGCCGAGGCTGGCATAGTCAGTAGCTGCTTACCCGGCGCAGCTTTACTTTATGTTCTGCCAGTTTTGCAATACCTCAACACGCTTTGTTAGAAGCTAGAAGATTATAGGCTAAACTGAAAGTATCAACCCTGGTTCAAGGTCAACCATGGTTGTCCGTCAACCATAAACAACTCTCTGAAACTGCTCCCCGAAACAACTACCCGGATTTCCTCTCCGAAACAACAACGAAAAAATGACGAGAAAATCGCGACCATTCGAGGCAGGACTCGTCAGCAATCGTCAGGCAGCACGGTGCATAACCTGCCGGCACCACACTGGACGTCGAGCAGTCGGCGCCATAGGTGCCGTGTTTCAGACGGCACCACACTGGACGTCGAGCAGTCGGCGCCATAGGTGCCGTGTTTCAGACGGCACCACACTGGACGTCGAGCAGTCGGCGCCATAGGTGCCGTGTTTCAGACGGCACCACACTGGACGTCGAGCAGCCGGCGCCATAGGTGCCGTGTTTCAGACGGCACCACACTGGACGTCGAGCAGTCGGCGCCATAGGTGCCGTGTTTCAGACGGCACGCACCGGACGCCAGGCCAGGCCAGGCCAGGCCAGGCCAGGCCAGGCCAGGCCAGGCCAGGCCAGGCCAGGCCAGGCCAGGCCAGGCCAGGCCAGGCCAGGCCAGGCCAGGCCAGGCCAGGCCAGGCCAGGCCAGGCCAGGCCAGGCCAGGCCAGGCCAGGCCAGGCCAGGCCAGGCCAGGCCAGGCCAGGCCCAGGCCAGGCCAGGCCAGGCCAGGCCAGGCCAGGCCAGGCCAGGCCAGGCCAGGCCAGGCCAGGCCAGGCCAGGCCAGGCCAGGCCAGGCCAGGCCAGGCCAGGCCAGGCCAGGCCAGGCCAGGCCAGGCCAGGCCAGGCCAGGCCAGGCCAGGCCAGGCCAGGCCAGGCCAGGCCAGGCCAGGCCAGGCCAGGCCAGGCCAGGCCAGGCCAGGCCAGGCCAGGCCAGGCCAGGCCAGGCCAGGCCAGGCCAGGCCAGGCCAGGCCAGGCCAGGCCAGGCCAGGCCAGGCCAGGCCAGGCCAGGCCAGGCCAGGCCAGGCCAGGCCAGGCCAGGCCAGGCCAGGCCAGGCCAGGCCAGGCCAGGCCAGGCCAGGCCAGGCCAGGCCAGGCCAGGCCAGGCCAGGCCAGGCCAGGCCAGGCCAGGCCAGGCCAGGCCAGGCCAGGCCAGGCCAGGCCAGGCCAGGCCAGGCCAGGCCAGGCCAGGCCAGGCCAGGCCAGGCCAGGCCCAGGCCAGGCCAGGCCAGGCCAGGCCAGGCCAGGCCAGGCCAGGCCAGGCCAGGCCAGGCCAGGCCAGGCCAGGCCAGGCCAGGCCAGGCCAGGCCAGGCCAGGCCAGGCCAGGCCAGGCCAGGCCAGGCCAGGCCAGGCCAGGCCAGGCCAGGCCAGGCCAGGCCAGGCCAGGCCAGGCCAGGCCAGGCCAGGCCAGGCCAGGCCAGGCCAGGCCAGGCCAGGCCAGGCCAGGCCAGGCCAGGCCAGGCCAGGCCAGGCCAGGCCAGGCCAGGCCAGGCCAGGCCAGGCCAGGCCAGGCCAGGCCAGGCCAGGCCAGGCCAGGCCAGGCCAGGCCAGGCCAGGCCAGGCCAGGCCAGGCCAGGCCAGGCCAGGCCAGGCCAGGCCAGGCCAGGCCAGGCCAGGCCAGGCCAGGCCAGGCCAGGCCAGGCCAGGCCAGGCCAGGCCAGGCCAGGCCAGGCCAGGCCAGGCCAGGCCAGGCCAGGCCAGGCCAGGCCAGGCCAGGCCAGGCCAGGCCAGGGCCAGGCCAGGCCAGGCCAGGCCAGGCCAGGCCAGGCCAGGCCAGGCCAGGCCAGGCCAGGCCAGGCCAGGCCAGGCCAGGCCAGGCCAGGCCAGGCCAGGCCAGGCCAGGCCAGGCCAGGCCAGGCCAGGCCAGGCCAGGCCAGGCCAGGCCAGGCCAGGCCAGGCCAGGCCCAGGCCAGGCCAGGCCAGGCCAGGCCAGGCCAGGCCAGGCCAGGCCAGGCCAGGCCAGGCCAGGCCAGGCCAGGCCAGGCCAGGCCAGGCCAGGCCAGGCCAGGCCAGGCCAGGCCAGGCCAGGCCAGGCCAGGCCAGGCCAGGCCAGGCCAGGCCAGGCCAGGCCAGGCCAGGCCAGGCCAGGCCAGGCCAGGCCAGGCCAGGCCAGGCCAGGCCAGGCCAGGCCAGGCCAGGCCAGGCCAGGCCAGGCCAGGCCAGGCCAGGCCAGGCCAGGCCAGGCCAGGCCAGGCCAGGCCAGGCCAGGCCAGGCCAGGCCAGGCCAGGCCAGGCCAGGCCAGGCAAGGCGCGGCAGAGGCCAGGCCAGGCCAGGCCAGGCCAGGCCAGGCCAGGCCAGGCCAGGCCAGGCCAGGCCAGGCCAGGCCAGGCCAGGCCAGGCCAGGCCAGGCCAGGCCAGGCCAGGCCAGGCCAGGCCAGGCCAGGCCAGGCGCTGTTCGGGCTGTGACTGATGCGCGCCCAACTCATCCGAGCCGCGCCGAAACGAGCTACGCCAGTGCGGCTCGAAACACCGCACGACCACACGCAAATGGTTCGGAACGCCCGACCCACGCCGAAACAGGTCGCAACCCTCGACCCGAGTCAGAACACGACCAAGGCTTCGGCTTGTCCGAACAGCCTCTGGCGCGAAACGCCACAAGCGTGTGGCTCGGGAGCATGCTGAGGGCTATGAAACACCACGTGGGGACAATTTCCTGAACGCGAGCCCACATGGATTCCAGATATTTCCTCAGACTTAAAGCAGGTGACACTCAGGGCATGCATTTGGCGTCATTGCGCATGAGAGCGAGGCCTCAGTAGTTTTAATCGCGTGTAGTACGATCCGAAAGCAGTCCTTGCGGGCGTTCCAACTCAATCCGGATCACTGTGCCCTCACGCTGCTGCAGCACTACTTTTTCTTCGGCGCTTCATGTCCTGGTTCTACATTCAGAACTACTTCTCTTCATTTCTTTTATTTGCAAGTTTTCATCACAAAATTCATCTAAGCACACACAATCTGTGTTGAATGGCTTTTATGGCGGCAGTTCTGGCATCAGTATAGCTGGCCATGCACTTTACACGCCGGTTGTTCAGTGTGGGACCGGTTAACCGAGTCGGCAAGGTGTCGGCGCCTGGTTTATTAATGCTTTTGGTCATGCAATTTGGTGAATGTATCACATTTGAGGCTACCTTAGCCTTTAGTTAGTTAGTTATTAGTGCTTTAGGGCGCATCGCAACCTTAGCCTTTACATACGTATGAAGTGACATGGTTATAGACACGGAAAACGTCATCCTCCGATAAGGACAAGGAGTTACATTTGACTATCTTGCACTTGCAGCACCTGTCCTCGCTTGTTCAGTGCCCCTAATGGTAACTTATGCTTCTACACATAAGGAGCACACGCTATTCGGTGTTAGTTGGTTGGTTATTGGTCTTACGACACGTCGACCGTTGAGTCATGTAACGTCGCCAATCTCTCACGCCGATTGATCGCGGGCGAAGAGTATCGACAGGTGAGACTCGAACCCACAACCTTTCGATTGTGAGACGAGCATCTTACCCCTAGACCACTCGTCCCCGCTATTCGGTGTTCACTGCGGTATACGTGTACAGCAAGTCCCACACGTGTTATGTTGGCAGCACGTGTCCAGCATGTATGGGAAAAAGAACTTGGAGTCTATTTACGGCACATTCAACTGCTAATTCACACAGCGCTGCCAATCTCTCACGCCGATTGGTCGCGAGTGGGCTTGGTAATCCCGCCGGTTGTGGGATTCGAACCGGCGATCTTACAATCAAGCGCTCAACGCCCTACCGACTGAGCTACCGCGATCCCAGCGCGTACGGAAAAGAGTGGTGGAGATCCGTACAGATACAAGTGAAGCCAGACTCGATCCGATCTTCACGCTTTCAGAACGTTAACAACTCGATTGCTACCTTTCTAGTCATGCCTCTTTTATTCACTCACACTTAGACCTAATTTTTAAGCTTTTATCTTTTAATCAGTTTTCATTACGTTCATCATCCTTTTTAAGCACTCGTATTGTCTGTTGAAATGAAGGGTTCCGTGGCCGCATTTTCTGCGCGTCTCCACCGCACGCCACCTATATAACTCACGCGGCAATTGTCTCCAAGAGTTACCGCCAGAGGGCAGCTGCGGTTTGTCGATTACTTCTCTCTCCATAACGACGTGATGCCCGACCAGCCGTGCTTGCAGCACGAGATCCTTCAGCACTCTTTTCCTCCCTCGTCCAGCGCCCTGGACGACGTCTTATGCTGGCAAGGGTGCTCCTCCAGCCTCGGTGCGTTCAAAACCGAGAAGTGTTTCCAATTCCATCTCCATGCGCATATGGTGGTGATCCCCCCCCCCGTCAAACAAGTGGACACATTCAGGCATGGGTTTGGGATCCTGCCAAGGTTAGCAGAGAACCTGACATACCCTCTTTTATTACCACCTCATGGCAACGAAGGGAGGCAAAGAAGTACGGTTATACAATGTTTTCCTTAAACAAAGAATGCATGTAGCTGTGGAACATTTCGGAGCGCACTATTTTTAGGGGAACAACAGGAAATGGTCATCCAACCTCAAACATAGTCTCATTTTACCATGACAACATTTTCACCAAAACACCCTTGACAGGTAGGCCATGTCTACGATGCCCAGCCCTATTATTTGAGCTGACAAACATCTGAACACACCAGGTGTATTTGGTTAACTGGTGCCTTATATCCCAACTTACCACATGCACCAGGTGCACCCAATACACCAGGTGTATTTGGCAGATTGGTGCCGAGACTCCCAAAATGTGTATGTGGTGCGACACGAGCACGACTGGCAATTGGATGCATACTGACCAACGCATTATCTGGGTGACGAAGCATTTTCACTTTTTATCCAATGTGACTTCACTTTTTATCCAATGTGTGCAAAACAAAGGCCTTGCAAGTGAGCGCACATTGTGAGAGATGAGGAATTGCCCCGGAACGGCTATCGATTGCCCGGAGCCATGTTGCTGGTGGCTGAAACATTTACCGATGATTTACATCACTCTGCAAGATGTTACGGGATAATTGTTACTGAGAATTTCTTGATTCTTTCGATAACATCGCTACAAATGTGTCAGCTTCGCCAACACACTGTAGTGAGCTGGAGAGGAAAAGGCAGTATACTCGATCGAGTGCACCATCCTCGCCCCCTCCTTCTCTCAACAGATTTCTGCCGAAGACGCCACCTCCAGGAACTTTCACAGTAGCGTCCCTCCAGACGAGTGCCCCCATGAAAATTCCTGAATCCGCCCCTGGTACATGATAGGTATCCCAAACGAAGCATCCAAACGGTACATGCATATTTCGTAGCAGTTACCCATAAACAATCTGAATGATCCGCCAAAAGCCCAAACCACGGGTGTTGATTTTTTTTGTGGTGTGGGGGGGGGGGGGGGGGGGGGGAGGGGCGCGCTAAATACATGAAGGTAAAGGGCAGGCTCAAATAGATTGGGGGGGGCACACTCCATAGGGTCCCATGTTATAACTTGAAATTATTGGATGGGGGAGCAAAGCCAACATTGAGGGGCACTTGTCCCCTCAAAAGTATACAAAACAGCACCCTTGGACCCAACGTACCCTGCGAGCACCTTCAAGGACCAAAGCTTCTCCTTTGTTTATTTGTGGGACTCTTGACTTGTTAAAGTTGGGGGGGGGGGGCGTGGACCCAGCCCTCCCCCCTCCTGGGGGCATCCATTAATTTGAGACCTCTGCTCAAAGGTTATTCCCTAACTGTAATGCATGTACATTGTACAACTTAGTTTTGATCAATAGCAAGCCATAGGTGCTGCGTTTTACCCAGTGAATTACAGGAACAATTCCTCGCAGCTGGAAACTGCGCCAAAACTGAATTGAAATGCTAATGATGCCCGGTCCCTGCTAATGATGCCCGGTCCCATCTTGGCCAACAGTCGCACGATGCGCGCACGCCGAGTCACAACTACATCCATGGGCCACCAACACCAGTGCAAGGTCGCCAGCCAGGCCAGAGCGCCCAGTCGGCCGGCATGGTCGCCAGCCAGACCAGACCAGACCAGACCAGACCAGACCAGACCAGACCAGAGCGCCCAGTCGGCAGGCATGGCCGACCAGACCAGACCAGACCAGACCAGACCAGACCAGACCAGACCAGACCAGACCAGAGCGCCCAGTCGGCAGGCATGGCCGACCAGACCAGACCAGACCAGACCAGACCGGACCAGACCAGACCAGACCAGACCAGACCAGACCAGAGCGCCCAGTCGGCCGGCCAGAGCGGCGTCACGTCGTCACAACTGCCGCCGACCAGCATGGCCGCTGACATCTGTTGACTGCGCCGAGACGCGTGGGCCGCGGCCGGCCGGCCGGCCTGACAGCGCGCCGGCCGACCGTGGCAGACGGCCATCGGAGCGGCGGCGGACCGGCGGCCGACCGGCGGCCGACCGGCGCCGGCCGACCAGCACGTGCCGCCGACAGCGTCATGATGCCAGTCGGGCCGGCCGCGCCGCGCCGCCGCTCTCAGGGCTGATGGCTGCTGCCGGCCGGCATGCCAGATATTTGCACATCGCAGCGGCGACGCCGTCTGTCCGGCGGCGCGCCCATTCCGCCTGCCACGACCTTCGTCACACATTTGTCAAAATTAATTCCAGATTACGGAGCCAGTACAGTGGATATTAGGCGGGAGACCGGTGGTGTTATTAAGCATTTTAAGAGTTATATATGCCATAAGAATGGCCGCCTGAGTAGCTGGCGACAAAGTGGCATTTGCCTCGGTCCATTTTTGACACACGAGCGTTTCATTTACACCCGAGTATATAGGCGCAGACGACGGCGCCGGCCGCGCCAACCATGTCGATTTTTCATAAGGCCGGCGTGACGTCACATTCCCGGCTACGGCTCTCCCCTGGTGACGTCACTACAACTCGGGTTCCAGCCCAGGTGACGTCACGCGCCGCGAACGTCACCGCGTGACTAATCTGAAGCGCCATCGGCTATTGTGGCGCAGCACGTGCGGGGGAGGGCGGCGGGGAGAGCCCTACACTCATCTGCATGACAGTCTGAGCCGGACCGTGGTCTGTCGGTGCGGACGACCAGTTCTCTAGCCGAGGAGTGACTCACTTCCCTACCCCAACCAGAAGAGTCTTGGCTACGCTGCACTATCATCCCTCCCCTTCCCTCACAACTTGTGTAATTATTAAACTTCGCTTGGGACATAAATACTTCATTATATGTATTCAAACTTCAAACTTAGCTTACGTTTCGGCTTAGCTATTTGACCTTGACTTAACATCGGCACGAAACATATTGGTGGCAAAATCTGTTTGTGCATATATGAATAAACAAACTTGAAGTGACTTACAATTCCAAGTGTGTGCTGATTACACGAAGCGCTAACTCAACCCAAGCCCAGGGAATTAACGCCTAGAAGATTAAGGAAAGCAACACTTGAATGATATTAAACCGCGGTACTGCGAAATGACTCATGGCGTCCTTTCCAGTCAGTGTGAACTCCATTGCATTCATGTGCATGTATGTAAACTTGTTCTTTGCCTCCCGTTCGCCCTTACCACATCCTTACATGGCTACTATGGCTAATCTTAGCCATGGAGTAGAGCATGATGCTTGTGGCTGGCGTCCTCCAATACGGGAAGACCATATCATCATATGAAGATGCGAAGCTGCTATCATTCTCCCTTATCTCCTCCATAACCTGAGTATCGTTTAAATTTTACAACTCATCTCATCAAGACGGTGCACTGCTGACGGCAGTGGATCTGACCCAAAATACCAAGACAAAATAAACCACTGATTCGCTTGATTGATGTAAAATCTGAAATTCTATCCGCATTTAAAACCAGGCTTTCCCCCTACAGGCAACTTACCCATGTTCGAACTCATTACTCGAATGGTAACACCTCAATAGCAGACATGTCTCCAAAGATAAAGGGAGAACAACTGCTCTTAAATGGGTCAGTAGAGGATGAACTGAGGTGTGGAGAGGGTAAAAAATTGACAGATTGAGACGCCCGAAGCACTACGTGACCGAAGGACAAGTTCAAGGTTACCATAATTTCAGCATCGCTAGTACAAGAACAGTCATCACGTGGCATTATTAAGATTTTCGGGAATTGCGCAGTAGTAGGACGAATTATCGGCCAGTTTTCCCCAAAACCCATAACCTTTCGTATGGATCCAGAGACCGTTTATTTCACTAGCGGTTGAGAAGTACGTTTTCCCATTATCATTTGTTTACCAGTCCAAGTTTAAAAAAGGCTCAAAATTATACTCGCCTGCCCACGTCATCACCTTACCAAGTGTTGGGTGCGTCCCTAACCCCAAATCACTCTGTGACACGGTGGACGTCATTTAATCACTAGTGCTCTTCTAATTTAGAGATAAGCGTGTTATAAATATGAGTTACTTGTGAGTAGGACGAGATACCGAACCTCGTCAAATGGCCATGCACGGGACATATGAGTTACTTGTGAGTAGGACGAGATACCGAACCTCGTCAAATGGCCATGCACGGGAAATATTCCGCATCTCATGGCTAATGCATTTTTTAGAACTGTGGTTCCATTTAATCCCGCTGCTCTTAATACAGTACAACAATACTGGGCCGAAATTAACGACCGACAAGCTGAAGGTGCCACCATAGCGAAATCTAAGGATTGGAAATTGAATTTTGTCACCTTTTTTTGTCGTTAGAGCCGATTTTGAGGTGTTGAAATTGGGACTGCTATCCTGTCACGGCTGACCTTCAGCTAAAATTCGGTGGAGCTCATCATTTCGGTCAACAGAACCGCAGCGTCGCGGTCAGCTACGACAGCTATTCGCTGTGTAGACCATGTGGAAAACGCAAGTGACATTTGCACCTGCCAGCTTCCCCTAAGAGTTAAATTCCATCCCAAAATGCACGTGTCTTTCCATGCAGCATGTATCCATCCCTGGGGGCTATACGTGTCAATATTGATACGTGCTCAAGAAAGTTTTACAAGTTAGACTAATCGTTGCCGTTTCTTCGAGCCACTTTTTGCGTTGCTTTGGTAACTTTGGTATTGTTCTGGGAAGTCGCCAGTAAATAGAGAATTAGCAGATTTGAAGCACTATCGAACTAGTTTGACATCGTTTTCAATAATTATGCTGAGACTGCAGTTCACGGGGCACCTCTTCAGGCGCTATGTAATTGTGATGATACTCAAACTAATTGCGACGATTATCACCTGACTCAGATGACCCGCTACTACACGTACCCAAGAACCTTTTCAAAAAGGATCGCAATCCGAACTACAATCCCACTATGAAAATATTCCAACCAATCCTCAATCCTTGTTGAAAATCGTTTGCAGCCTGTCTAATTTTAGCTCATCCATTTCCAGGAGTATTTTGGTTTCGCCTCGCCATCCTTCAGCCAAGAAGATTGTTTTCATTACCTGCCTCAGGTCTAGGTGTTAAAATGGACAACTGATGCATAATATGGCTGCAGGGCTGCGCCTGCGATGATTGACGTAAAGGATTCCGACAAATCCTCTTGTTAATCCTTGTTATCACCATCCACCAACATAAATACTTCCATAGTCTGAAAATGAATTGTAGAACCGAGCGGGAAGATGTCATTTTGATGGCAAGTCTCCCGACTTACCAGCGTACTCAGCATCATTTCAATGAGGAGTTCATGTTGGTGGCAAAGTCCCCGGCTTACCAGCGCACTCAGCATCATTTCAATGAGGAGCAGAGTAAAATTTACAGTGCATATGCGTTTTATGTGAGTTCCGTCCAATGCGAACCCAGCTATCTATGGATGATTTTAATGTTAGCTTCCCGTATCTGCCTGAACTGGATTACCCTGCATCTTCCCAGGGTCTGTGTTCCTCAAACCTAATGTGACTGATTTGTGGGTGACGGCTACTGTGTGGGTAAGCCACGCCTAGACCTGGCCTGCCTGGCCGGTGTGTGTCGACATGAGCACAGCCAAAAGGGAATATGGATGGAGCGAGTAGTCCAGGGGCAAGGTGCCCGTCTTCCAACCGAAATGCTGTGAGTTCGAGTCCCACCCGTCGCTACTCTCCGCCCGAGATCAGTCGGCGTGAGGAATTGGTGATGCTATTGGACCCAAAGCAGTCGAAGAGTCGAACCAATAACCGCCAACCACAGCGAATAGGAAATCGCCACCGTCGCTGTATGAAAGGATTGCATAATGAATGCACAAGAGAGTGCGATCCACTCAGAATTAAATTTCTGAAGAAAGGGAATGCATTTGTTCTGCCGCTTCGTAAAAAGAATGACAGTTCAGGCCTGCAAATCCTGTAATCAGAATCCTGAGCATGCCTCCCCGTTATAAATTCTTCTTTCACTTTTTCACCTGTCATTTTTCTTTGCGACGTGGCATGTGTTTGTTTCAAAAATACACTCAGACTTTCCTTCACGCCAGATACACATGAGTGATGTCACGTGCAATGCAGGATTGGACTGAAATATGATTAGCTATCCGATTGTCCAGGGTCAAGGCCTATCGAGTCAGGTTGGACGGTGATAGCCTTGGGTTGGACAATAACGTCAGCTGCTGGGGTGTCGTTTAGCTACATATATGACGCGTGTGACGATTATGATCGATATCAGTCTTTTATCTATGCGCGCACCAATTGAACCAATTACAGTGCAGCATTTTTGTGATGACAGCCAAATAGTTCTTGCCAAAGCACCTTCGAAATCCATCGATCAATCGGCGAGTTTGCTTCAGGCACATTCACCAGTTGAAAATGATATAGGGCGCACGTGCTGTCACGCCAGCGAAGCTCCCGTGGGAAGGATTTGATATGTGAATAGAAATACGGCTGTGTTTTATATATTTGCGTTTCACGAAAGCTATTCTTTCTATTGTCACAACAATTATGCACTGTAATTGGTGAACTTGGCGAGCGCATAGATAAAACACTGATATCAGTCACAATCGCCACATGCGTCTTATATGTTGCTAAACGACACCCCAGTAGCTGATTGCTATTGTCCAGGGCTGGTCCAGGGTATTTCATGGGAGATTACGCCCAATAACTGACCAACGCAATATTGGTGCTGGTGCTCACGTACCTTGATTTCACTGGGATTTACATGTGCATGGGTATTCTAAATGCGATGCGGCATTCTGGTTTAACTTCGTTGACAAAGGCATCAGTCAGGATTAAACCTACAACAAAAAAAACTTCCAAAACGAGACATAAAACGCAACTTTTGAGTCATAATATTAAAGCCCAGTGCTGCTAAAATTCACCACAAATCGCTGATTCGATTCACAATGTAAACCACTGGTGGATGACAAAAAGCATGGGTGAAGCAAAACGAGCAAAATGTAGTGTCATCATGTAGAAATGATTTTTGTATTTTTGTATTTGAAAATTTTTGTATTTTGTATTTTTCATATATTTTGGCACACATTCATTCATTATCCGCACATGGTGAACATAAACGAAGCGATATGTTCAATACAGCACGTATTAGTAATGCTGGTATGTAGCTCCTTCTGGCGGAATTACTTTTATGAGTTCCATCTTTCCATTCATAAGTATTTTGTGAACATGCAATACCAGCCTGATATTTGGTAGGCCATGGCATGTGCTAAATCAACACAAAACATCTGTCCTCACTTCCTCCCGGCGCGGTGCTCGCATCTGACTAATGCTTTCGTTTTGTATTTGCAGGAACCAGGAGAGGTTCGTCGTATTTCTCTTCCCATTTAAGGTGTCACAAATGTCTTAATTTCTTGGAAAGTGATGTCCATTTACCGTCGGCTGACTTATCTTTGGCTCGTGTAATGGACGGGCTATTCACCGGAGTGTAGCAAGCTGTGAGAGTGCGTGAAGAGGTGCGAGAGGTGGTGGCGGACTGGGCTACCGAGGGGAAACAGAGAGCGATTCAACTGTAAGTTGACATTGGCAGAGCAATGTTGAGCCATCGATCCGTACAGATGGCCAAGATAGGGTGGACAGCAAGAGGAAATAGCCAAGGTACGAAGGCTAGCCTGCTAAGTCACAGTGGTGCCACCTGCTCAATCACATCACCATCACCTGCTCGGTCACATCAGCATCACCTGCTCAATCACAGTAGTGTCGCATGTTCAGCTACATCAGTGTCTCCTGTTCGGTCACATCAGCATCGTTTGCTCAGTCACATCAGTATCATAGTAGTGTCTATGCTACTCAGTCATAGTAGTGTCGCATGTTCAGTCACATCAGTACCACCAGGTGAAATCAGTCCCAGTATCACCTGATGAATCAGTCATAGCAGTGTCGCATGTTCAGTCACATCAGTATCACCTGGTGAAATCAGTCCCAGTATCACCTGATGAATCAATCATAGCAGTGTCGCATGCTCAGTCACATCAGTACCACCAGGTGAAATCAGTCCCAGTATCACCTGATGAATCAGTCATAGCAGTGTCGCATGTTCAGTCACATCAGTATCACCTGGTGAAATCAGTCCCAGTATCACCTGATGAATCAGCCATAGCAGTGTCGCATGTTCAGTCACATCAGTACCACCAGGTGAAATCAGTCCCAGTATCACCTAATGAATCAGTCATAGCAGTGTCGCATGTTCAGTCACATCAGTACCACCAGGTGAAATCAGTCCCAGTATCACCTGATGAATCAGTCATAGCAGTGCCGCATGTTCAGTCACATCAGTACCACCAGGTGAAATCAGTCCCAGTATCACCTGATGAATCAGTCATAGCAGTGCCGCATGTTCAGTCACATCAGTACCACCAGGTGAAATCAGTCCCAGTATCACCTGATGAATCAGTCATAGCAGTGTCGCATGTTCAGTCACATCAGCATCTCCTGTCCAGCCACAGCGGCGTCGCCTGTTCAGTCTCAGTTCAGTCCTCACCTGGCCGCTGACACGACCGTGCCGGCCGACGGCAACGCTTTCCGGCCGGCACACTGTGTAGTAGCATCTCCCTGGCCGCCGTCACCACTAATCGTCCGCACACAGACACACACACTGATCAGTGACTGAGCCAGGTGAGCAGGCGGCGGCGCGGCCGGCAGCGGTGCACCGTCTGAGGCCCAGCTGCGATAGTGCCTGGCCAGCACGTCAGACCTGGCGCCGCTCCAGACAGGTGAGTCGCTCTGACGCACGGCCAGGTGCCGGTACGCCCTCCTGGGACGAGTTTCATAGCAGCAAATACGCGACCATGCAGCACCAAGCTCCGTCGAGCAGGCGAATGAATGAGCCGTAGGTGTGGATTGTAGAAAGGTGTCAACAAAGCAGAGCACTAACTTGAAAGAAGAGTGGCAGTTTAGAAAGTGCACTTTTTGAAGGTTAGGAATCTCGAAGACGATACAAGTGTGTGCGTGTGTGCTCGTGCGTGCGTATGCGTGTGTGCGTATTTGTTGTGAGTGTGGGGGCGGTCTGAGTTGCGAAATGAGCTGACCTAAGGTCGGAGTCGCGAATTCGGACTAATACGTAGCTGTACCGGGCATCGGACTTTCATCAGACACAGTGACGAAAACTCCGACATTAACTGGCATATTTTTTTTCAGAAGTAACCCTCAAACTCCGGCAGGATGAATTATAACTTCCTCATGAAAAGATGGGAAGGGGTCCGTCCTGAAAGTGTGTGTGGGAGGACAGTACGCCGCCAGCTTGAAAGCTGGGCAGAGGGGGAGCTACCCATTCCGCTTTCCTCGTCTCCACATCTCCGTGCAGTGCGCACCCGCTTGCTGCAGGCAATGTAAGGGTGCGCAGCATTAAATGTTTTATGATACTTGGCCAGAGTGGATGAACCGAACACCAGGGATCCAGTGGCGAATGCTTACGTGACATATGAAGTGCCGTGTCAGGTGACCAGGTGGCCACGTGACCAGTTGCCGGTGGGCCTGTGACCAGGTGACCATCAACCAGTGAGCATTGATCAGGTGACCAACTACCAGTGAGTCTATAACCAAGTGACCACCTACCAGTGAGTCTATAACCAGGTGACGAGCTACCACTGAGTCTATAACCAGGTGACCATCTACCAGTGAGTCTATAGTCAGGTGACCAGCTACCTACTAGTGAGTGTGTGATCAGGTGACCATCTACAAGTGAGTATGTGACAAGGTGATCATCTACCAGTGAGTCTGTGACCAGGTGACCATCTACCATTGAGTCTATAACCAGGCGACCAGCTACCAATGTGTATGTGACCAAGTGAACATCTACCAGTGAGTCTATAACCAGGTGACCATCTACCAGTGAGTTTGTAATCAGGTGACTATCTACCAGTGAGTCTGTAACCAGGTGACCAGCTACCAATGAGTATGTGACCAGGTGACTATCTATCAATGAGTCTATAACCAGGTGACCAGCTACCAGTGAGTATGTGACCAGGTGACCAGCTACCAGTGAGTTTGTGAACACGTGACCATGTACCAGTGAGTATGTGACCACGTGACCACCTACCAGTGAGTGTGTGACCAGATGACCAGCTACCAGTGAGTTGCTAAATGACCAATGCAGTCGATGCGCCCTAAAGCCCAAATAACTACTAGTGAGTCTATAACCAGGTGACGAGCTACCACTGAGTATGTGACCAGGTGACCAGCTACCAGTGAGTATGTAACCAGGTGAGTCTATAGCCAGGTGACCAGCTACCTACCAGTGAGTGTGTGACCATGTGACCAACTACCAGTGAGTCTATAACCACGCGAGAGCGGGCATGTGTTCAGTCTTTGCCGAACAATTACCACTTCAATCACTAACGTTGAATTTTTGACAATGACTTACTTATCCGGTCGAACGCTACACAGACGACTGGAAGGAGATAACAGGGAGGTATAGCTCCTAGCTGGCAATTCAAACTTTGATAACAAAAAAGCAACTGAGCTACCGCTGTACCTTGATCTAGGCCGGATAACACTGGAGACAGGACAAGAGAATAAGCAAGAACAGGAGAAAAACACCACAAGAGCAAGAGAATAAACAAGAACAAGAGCAACAAGACCAGACATAAACAAGACAAGAGCATGAGCAAGATAAAAACCAAGCTTACAGAAAAAATACAGAGGAAGCCAAACCTACTTTCGAAGGCCCACGAGAACAAAACAGTAGGACACAGACGGGCAGAGGGACAAAGGACAGGCAGACAGACGACCAGGCGGACAGACTGAGAGACCGACAGATGGAGGGAGTCGCGGATGGCGAGACCAGACAGACAAACAGACAGACAGACGGAGAGACGGAGAGACGGAGAGATGGATAGAGGTAGAGAGAGAGAGAGAGAGAGAGAGAGAGAGAGAGAGACAGAGAGAGAGAGAGAGAGAGAGAGAGAGAGAGAGAGAGAGAGAGAGAGAGAGAGAGAGAGAGAGAGAGAGAGAGAGAGAGAGAGAGAGAGAGAGAGAGAGAGAGAGAGAGAGAGAGAGAGAGAGCGAGAGAGAGAGAGAGAGAGAGAGAGAGAGAGAGAGAGAGAGAGAGAAAGAGAGAGAGAGCGAGAGAGAGAGAGAGAGAGAGAGAGAGAGAGAGAGAGAGAGAGGGGGGGGGCTGGTAAGGAGAGAGGAGAGCGAGAGAGAGAGAGGAGATGGTTTCCCTTCAGTCTGCGCCGGTAATATCACCGGTCCTGTCTCGTGTCCGTCCACTATTGACAGAGTCACGCTGCGTGCCGCATCATTCGGGTCATTTACTTTTTAATTATTGTACCTAGGGCTCAGGACAGATATAACAAATAAGCTCGTTGGGTAAGTTACAGTTCTGTAACAACAGGCGCGTATCAACGCAATGTGTATTGTGTCGAAAATGCCACAAAAGCTCCCGCAGACCAGCGCTGTAATAGTCGGTTCTGTAAAGTAGTCGAACCTTGCCATCGCTAGCCATTTAGTCGAATAGTGGCAGTGCTACTATGAAGCTGCGTACCGCGTGACCACGCGATGTACCAGCGTTCGATCGATCGGGGCTGATTCGTAACGCACCGAATAACGACCCCCCTCCGAGATCCGCTGCCGCTGCTGCATGCGGCGTGCCACCCTCCGCAGTGAAACCGATGAAAACAAATACGAATCCGAGGCACGACTTGGCAGCGCCGTTGAACCGGCCGGTCTACACAGAGTGGCTGCAGTTGAACCGGCCGGTCTGGCACAGAGTGGCTGCAGTTGAACCGGCCGGTCTACAGAGTGGCTGCAGGCTCGGCGGCGCGCCAGTCTGGCGTCGGCGCCAGTCGGCTGGCGCTGGCGCCGACGCCGGCCGCCCAGCCATTTGCGCCGATAACCCGGCGCCGTCGGAGCGCCCCGGGCAGCCAGGTGAGAGCTGAATCGGCGCCGACGGCGCGCCGCAGTCGACGACCCCCAGGAGTGTTCAAAGTCGGCCGCACTACATTACACGGTGCCGACGAGTGCGCACCTGAGATTATCATAGCGGATGTCTGGGAAGGCGGTGGCGGCGCCGACGTTGCTGGCCGGCCACCTGAAAGGCACGTGGGGGCGCGACGGCGGGCGGATGTGCTCTCGGCGCCGAGTGAATGCCTCGTCTGTTCGATGACGACGGGTAGCGCGGCCGACGTCGATGGATAGAGATGGAGAGACGTCCCGCCGTGCGCGCCGATAAAGCGAAGAAACGCGGAGACAACACGAGGTGCAGGGAGATTCGGAACGAGGAGAGAGAGAGAGAGAGAGCGGACGAAATCCGAGACGGCAGAGGGCGACTGCGGGCTACGCTGAATGGAAATGAACAAGGTGACAAAGAAGCCCATTTCAGATGGGGAAACGTGATGGGTGACCATCTACTGAACGATTTGAAAACGAATTGCACACTTAGCACAAAAATGGCCTGTCAGATGAGTCGAGATCAAGGAAATAAATGGTGGATTTAGCGTCATAATACCACATAATTGAGTCAGTAGCCGGTCAGAACGTGTCAATTACGCCCGAGAGCTGTGAGCTTCTCACTCATTGGACAGACGCGTACACACTATCCTGATCAATTCGTTTTAATTAACGTGAACGGGGCTGACGATGCCCGGCGTCGATAGCACTCGGCAGGCAATATCGTTGGTAAGCCGCTGCACCAGCACATCAGATCTGACCGGTTATATTCATACAACGCAGACGGCGGCCG